>JAKCPB010001838.1:0-63625 GCA_021442155.1 Cymbidium sinense | reverse complement strand
TTTTAAGATTATTTATTTTAGTTTTAGTTTTTTATTTTAGTTTACTTTTTAGGTTTAGGTTTAGGTTTATGTTTATTTTCTAGTATAGTTTCATTTTTATTTTATTTTTTTAGGTTTAGGTTTTAGGTTTTTATTTTATGGTTTTTTTAGGTGTTATTTTTTAGTTTAGGTATAGTTTTATTTTCAGTTTATTTTATTATATTTAGTTTAGGATTTAGGTTTAGTTCTTTTTAGGTTTAGGTTTAGGTTTAATTTATTTTAGTTTAGTTTATTTAAGAATAACCTTAGGTTTATTTGATTTTGTTTATTATAGGTTTAGGTTTTTTATTTAGTTTAGGGTTTAGATTTTATTTATTTATTTTTAGTTTTATTTTTGGGTTTATTTTTTAAATTTAGGTTTTTATTTAGTTTTTATTTTAGGTTTATTTTATTTTTATTTTACATTAAGGTTTTATTTTATTTATATTTTTTATTTTTAGGTTTATTTTATGTTTTAGTTTAGTTTAGGTTTTTATTTACTTATTTAAGTTAAGTTTTTCATTTTTTTTAATTTTTAGGGTTAGGTTTAGGTTTAAGTTTTAGTTTAGATTTTTATTTTATTTTTTATTTTATTTTTTTAGGTTTAGGTTTAGGTTTATGTTTAGTTTTTAGTTTAGTTTGGTTTTTATTTTTATTTTTAGGTTTAGGTTCATTTTTATGTTTAGATTTAGATTTTTATTTTATTTTTTTAGGTTTAGGATTTAGGTTTTTATTTTAGGTTTATTTTTAGGTTTTATTTTTTAGTTTATGCTTAAGTTTATTTTATTTAGTTTAAGGTTTAGGTTTAGTTTATTTTAGCTTGAGGTGAAGGTTTTGTTTATTTTAGTCTAGGTTTATGTTTATTTTATTTTGTTTATTTTATTTCTATTTTAAATATAGGTTTTATTTTATTTTATGGTTTATGTTTTATTTTTTATTTACTTTTAGGTTCTATTTTTTAGGTTTAGGTTTTTATTTAATTTTCATTTTATTTTATTTTAGGTTTAGGGTTTAGAGTTTAGGGTTTATGATTTAGGATTTTGTTTTTACGATTTAGGGTTTAGGGTTTTTTTTAATTAAGTAAATCGATAGGTTTAGGTTTATTTAGTTTATTTTATATTTTTATTTAAGCTTATATTTTATTTTTATTTAGTTTTGTTTATTAATTTTATGTTTATTTTTTTGTTTGGGTTTTTATTTTAGTTTATTTTTAAGGTTTAGGTTTAGGTTTATGTTTATTTTTTAGTTTGTTTATTTTTTTATATAATTTTTTAGGTTGAGGTTTTATTTCTAATTTTTAGGTTTAGGTTTAGGGATTTCTTTTATTTTTTTAGGTTTAGGTTTTAGGTTTTTATTTTAGGGCTATTTTTAAGTTTTATTTTTTAGTTTAAGATTTGGTTTATTTTTAGTTTTTTTATGTTATTTAGTTTAAGGTTTAGGTTTAATTTATTTTCGATTAAGGTGTAGGTTTTATTTATTTTAGTTTAGTTTATTTTAGTTTAGGTTTAGGTTTCTTTTATTTTCATTTTAGGTTTAGGTTTTTTTTTTAGTTTAGGATTTAGTGTTATTTTTTATTTGTTTTTAGGTTTTATTTTTAGGTTTATTGTTTAGGTTTAGTTTTTTATTTAGTTTATAATTTATTTTATTTTAGGTTAATTTTATGTAGGGTTTATGGTTTAGGGTTAGGGTTTAAGGTTTAGAGTTTAGGGTTTAGGGTTTTTTAAGGTTTAGGGTTGTAAATTTAGGGGTTAGGGTTCATGGTTTATTTTAGGGCTTAGGGTTTAGGGTTTTTTTTTTAAATTAAGTAAATCAGTAGGTTTAGGTTTATTTAGTTTATTTCACTTTATATTTTTATTTTAGTTAATTTTTTTATTTGGGTTAGTTTCTTTATTTTAGGTTTGTTTATTTTAGTTTATGTTTTTTATTTTAGTTTACTTTTTTAGGTTTAGTTTTCTATTTATTTGTTAGTTTATTTTATTTTTATTTTATTTATGTTTAAGTTTTACTTTTTATTTTTAAGTTTAGGTTTAGATTTTTATTCTATTTTTTTAAGTTTAGGTTTTATGTTTTTATTTTAGGTTTATTTTTAGGTTTTATTTTTTAGTTTAGGTATAGGTTTATTTTTAGTTTCTTTTATTTTATTTAGTTTAGGGTTTAGGTTCTGATTATTTTAGGTTTTGGTTTAGGTTTTATTTATTTTAGTTTAGTTTATTTTAGTATATGCTTAAGTTTAATTTTGTTTAGTTTTTAGGTTTATTTTTTTATTTATTTTTTAGGTTTAGGTTTTATTTAGTTTTATTTTTTTTTTTATTTTATTTTTATTTTAGGTTTAGGTTTTATTTTATTTAGGCTTTTTACTTTTAGGTTTAGTTTAGATTTTTATTTATTTTATTTTATTTTAGTTTTGATTTTTTATTATTTTATTTTTAGGTTTAGGTTTATGTATAGGTTTATGTTGAGGTTTATGTTTTAGTTTAGGTTTTTTTATTTATATTTTATTTTATTTTATTTATGCTTAGGTTTATTTATTTATTTTGTATTTATGTTTTATTCAATTTTGGTTTAGGATTTTAAGTTTTTGGGTTGGTTTAGGGTTTAGTGTTTGTGGATTAGGGTTTAAGGTTTAAGGTTGTAGGGTTTAGGGTTTAGGGTTTAGTGTTTAGGGTTTAAGGTTTAGGGTTTAGGGTTTTAGGGTTTAGGGGTTTAGGGTTGTAGGTTTATGGTTTAGTGTTAGTTTTAGGGTTTAGGGTTTGGAACGGGGGGTGTTGTTTAAAATGGGTTTTAGTTTAGGGTTTTAAGGTTTAGGTTTAGTTTTAGGGTTTACGATTTTCTTAAAAAAATTAAGTAAACCAATAGGTTTAGGATTTTTTTAGTTTATTTTTTATTTATTTTAGTTTATTTTATTCTTTATTTTTATCTAAGTAAAATTTTTTATTTTTATTTAGTTTAGTTTATTTATTTTTCGTTTATTTTTTTAGTTTAGGTTTTTTATTTTAGTTTATTTTTTTTGGTTTAGGTTTAGGTTTAGGTTTATTTTTTAGTTTAGTTTTATTTTTATTTTATTTTTGGATTAGGTTTTATTTTTAATTTTTAGGTTTAGGTTTAGGTTTTTATTTTATTTTTTTAGTTTTAGGTTTTTTTTATTTTAGGTTTTATTTTTAGTTTAGGTTTAGGTTCATTTTATTTCTATTTTAAGTTTAGGTCTTTTTTTTAGTTTAGGGTTTTGTTTTTTTTTTTCTTTATTTTTAGGTTTATTATTTAGGTTTAGGTTTTCATTTGGTTTTTATTTTTTATTTTACGTTTATTTTATTATATTTTACATTTAGGTTTTTTTAGGTTTATTTTATTTTTTAGATAAATTTAAATTTTCAATTATTATATTTAGTTATGTTTTTATTTTTTTATTTTATTTTTAGTTTTAGGTTTAGGTTTATGTTTAAGTTTTAGTTTTGGTTTTATTTTATTTTATTTTATTTTATTTTATTTAAGTTTAGATTTATTTATTTTATTTTAAGGTTTTATTTAGTTTAGTTATAGGTTTTTAGGTTTTTAGGTTTTTAGGGTTTAATATTTAGGGTTTATCATTTAGGGTTTAGGGTTTAGGGTTTAAGTTTTATTTATTTTAGTTTGTTTTATTTTGAGTTAGGTTTATGTTTATTTTATTTTGTTTATTTTAGGTTTACATTTTTTTTTTGGTTTAGTGTTTAGGTTTTTTTATTTAATTTTTTATTTTATTTTTAGGTTTAGGATTTTATTTAGCTTTTATTTTAGTTTATTTTAGGTTTACTTTATTTTTGTTTTACCTTTAGTTTATATTTTATTTAGGTTTTTAATTTTTAGGTTTATTTTATTTTTTTAGTTTAGTTTAACTTTTTATTTATTTTATTCAGTTTAGTTCTTATTTTTTATTTTATTTAATTTTTAGGTTTAGGTTTAGGTTTAGGTTTTGGTTTTAGTTTAGTTTTTTATTTTATTTTATTTTTTTTAGGTTTTATTTAGTTTAGGTTTAGGTTTTTAGGTTTTTTTATGTTTATTTTAGGTATAGGGTATATGGTTTAGGATTTAGGGTTTGGGGTTTAGGGTTTAGGGTCTAGGGTTGTACGTTTTAAGGTTTAAGGTTTTCTTTTTATTTATTATATTTTTAGATTTTTATAATTTATATATATATTTTTTAAAATTAAGTAAATTGGTAGGTTTTGGTTTATTTAGTTTATTTAGATTATTTTTATATTTATTTTAGTTTATTTCATTTTTTATTTTTATTTAGGTTTATTTTATTTATTATAGATTTTTTTATTATAGTTTAGGTTTTTATTTTTGTTTTTTTTTTACATTTAGGTTTAGGTTTAGGTTTAGGTTTATTTTTTGTTTAGTTTTATTTTTATTTTATTTTTTTATTTTAGTTTAATTTATTATTTTTTTATTTAGGTTTATATTTTATTTTATTTTTTTAGTGTTTGGTTTTAGGTTTTAGGTTTTTACTTTAGATTTATTTTTATGTTTTGTTTTTTTTATTTAAGTTTAAGTTTATTTAGTTTATTTTATTTTATTTAGTTTAGGTTTAGGTTTAGTTTATTTTAGGTTAAGGTTTAGGTTTATTTTATTTAGATTTTAGGATTAGGTTTTTTTTTTTACTTTAGGGTTTAGGCTTTATTTTTTTATTGATTTTTAGGTTTTATGTTTAAGTTTATTATTTAGGTTTCGGTTCTTATTTAGTTTTTTTTATTTTTATTTTAGGTTTATTTTACATTTAGGTCTTATTTTATTTAGGTTTATTTTTATTTAGGTTATTTTAGGTTTATTTTATTTTTTAGTTTAGTTTATATTTTCATTTTTTTTTATTTAGTTTATTATTTAATTTTTGTTTAGTTTTTTTTAGTTTTAGCTTTAGGTTTAGGTTTAGGTTTTAGTTTAGGTTTTAATTTTTTTTATTTTTTATTTTCTTTATGATTAGAATTTTTTTATTTATTTTATTTTTAGGTTTTGTTTAGTTTAATTTAGGTTTTTAGGTTTTTAGGGTTTAGGATTTAGGGTTTAATGGTTTAGGGTTTATGGTTTAGGATTTATAGTTTATGTTATATTTATTTTAGTCTAGTTTATTTTAGTTTAGGTTTATATTTATTTTATTTTTTTTATTTTAGGTTTAGGTTTTTTCTTTTTTGGGGTTTAGGTTTTATATATATTTTAATTTTAGGTTCTATTTGTAGGTTTATTTTTTAGGTTTAGGTTTGTTTAGGGTTGTAGGTTTAGGGTTTTGGGTTTCCTTTTAATTTTAATTTTGTTTTTTATTTTATATTTTTATTTAAATTAAGTGAACTAGTAGGTTTAGCTTTATTTAGTTTATTTTTTATTTATTTTAGTTTATTTTCTTTTTTATTTTTATTTAGGTTTACTTTTTTATTTTATTTAGTTAAGTTTATTTATTTTTGATTTATTTATTTTAGTTTATTAGTAGGTTTAGGTTTAGGTTTATCTTTTAGTTTAGTTTCATTTATTTTATTTTTAAGTTTTAGTATTTTTTATTTTTTAGGTTTAGGTTTATGTTTTTTATTTTATTTTTTTAGTTTGAGGTTTTAGATTTTAATTTTAGATTTTTAAGTTTTATGTTTTAGTTTAGGTTTAGGCTTAGGTTTTATTTTTTTTTAGTTGATTTTATTTTATTTTATTTAGGTTTAGGTTTTCAATTTTTTTTTTTGTTTAGGTTTAGGTTTTATTTATTTTAGGTTTATTTTTTTAGGTTTAAGTTTTATTTATTTTATTTTAGGATTATTTTTTTTTTAGGTTTTATTTATTTAGGTTTTATTTTTTTAGACTAGTTTAGGTTTTAATTTTTTTTTTAGTTTAGTTTTATTTTTTCTTAGGTTTAGGTTTAGGTTTTGGTTTAAGTTTTATTTTAATTTGGTTTAGGTTTTATTTTATTTTATGTTTTATTTAATTTAGGTTTTAGCTTTAGGTTTAGGTTTAGGGTTTAGGGTTTAGGTTTAGGTTTAGGGTTTAATTTATGGTTTAGGGTTTAGGGTTTAGTTTAGGTTTAGGTTTAGGGTTTAGGGTTTAGGGTTTTAGGGTTTAGGGTTTAGGGTTTAGGGTTTAGGTTTTTTATTAGGGTTTTAGTTTAGGGTTTAGTTTTTTGGTTTAGGTTGATTTTAGTTTAGGGTTTAGAGTTTTGTTGTTTTTTAACAAAGAACAAATTATTCAACACTTCTTCTTTTGATTTCATCAACCAAGTAACACACCAAATTTTCTAACACAAGTGACATAGATAAAAATGAGCATGCAGAGAAATTCAAAACCCTCGATAACTAGAGAGTCTTTAGTGTAAAGACAGTTCCAGAAACAAATCAGTCGGTGCTTCACTTTCTCCGGTTCCCATCGAACCACGGCCTCTGTGGGATCTCATATTATCTCCTTGATCTTTCCTCCACCATGGCTAACCTCTATCACTCCTCAGCTTCCATAACTTTACTCTCACCCTCCATATCCACTAACACCTCTAGATCCCCACCAGTGATAAGCTCTTCCTTTACCTCAGATCAAGGACAGCACGGTTGATGGTGATGTTTTATCAGGTTCATTATGGTTTAGGTTTAGGTTTAGGTTTATTAGGTTTTAGGGTTTTGGTTTTATTTTTTATTTATTTTTAGGTTTTTTTAGGTTTATTTTTTAGTTTTTATTTAGTTTTTATTTTAGTTTATTTTTGGTTTATTTTATTTTTATTTTACATTTAGTTTTTATTTTATTTAGTTTTTCTATTCTTAGGTTTATTTTATTTTTATTTTAGTTTAAGTTTTTTATTTATTTTATTTTATTAGTTTATTTTATTTTATTTTTTAGGTTTAGGCTTTAGTTTAGGTTTTTATTTTATTTTATTATTTTATTTAGGTTTTGATTTTTTATTTATTTTATTTTTTGGTTTATTTAGTTTAGGTTTAGGTTTTTAGTTTTTTAGGGTTTAGGGTTTAGGTTTAGAGTTTAGGGTTTAGGGTTTTAGGGTTCAGGGTTTTAGCATTTAGTGTTTAGGGTTAAAGTTTAGGGTTTAGGGTTTAGGGTTTAAGGTTTAGTGTTTATGCTTTAGGATTTTTAGAATATTTAGGTTTAAGTTTAGGGTTTAAAGGTGTAGGTTAGGTGAGGTTTATTGTTTAAGGTTTAAGTTTTAGGGTTTTAAGGGTTTAGGGTTTAGGGTTAATTTAGGGTTTAGGGTTTAGGGTTTAGTTTAGTAGGGTTTAGTTTAGGTTAGTATTTAGGGTTTAGGGTTTAGTTAGTTTAGAGTTTGAGTTTTGTTTAGTGTTTAGTTTAGGGTTTAGGGTTTAGTTTAGGTTTAGTGTCAGTTAGTTTAGGGTTTAGGTTTAAGGTTTATGGTTTAGGGTTTTAGGTTTAAGGTTTAATGTTAGTTTAGGTTTAGGGTTTAGGGTTTTTTTTGGAAAAAGTTAAATTTTATTACCATAAAGGAAAAGATATAATGTCCTTAAAGGAAAAGCTTAAATTCTCATAGAACAAGAAATCTAAACTAAACCCCATCTAAGTACATTAGAAGAAGAAAAGAAAACAAAACAACATCTAAAAGCATGAGCAAAATGGCGTGAGTTAAACAAAACAAAAATGAAAAAGAAAAAGGTTGAGTAGGAGTTCGATTGTTTTGAGAAAGCAAGATAAGCTCTCCATAGCAACAAAGTAGGGATGACTGAAAATTGACCAGACTGAAAGTTCCAACCTATGAAAGAATTGCAAACACTACCAAGGCAAAAGTCATAGCTAAAAGATAAGGATAAATAGAGTGAGAGAAAAAAAGAAAACGAGCTCAATTAAGATCATCTTTGGGCAACATATATGAGCATCAAACTTTATAAGAAGGGTTATCATATGTAAAGCTACCAACCAAAGAGGGAGGTGAGTAACATCAAAGCCATCATAGCCCGACATACACGTAGCCATCAAGGTAAGCAATCCATAATGATTCAATCCTACACCAAAAAAATAGAAAACAACCAGCCATTCGGTAGCTAGCCCACTAAAACACAATAGGCCAATCACATAAACCAACAACCGAAGTTATGGTAGGATCATTGGCCAAGTTAATGGAACCAAGCAATAACACCACCAAAATCACCACCAACATACCTGAACAAGGCAACAACCAAGACTAGCACACACAAAAGGAAGCCAAAGGTAGCGACCAACCACCAGAAACCAAAAATCCCAATTTATAAGGATCAATAAAGGTTGCGACATAGTAAAGGTGACAAATTAGCTAAGAAGAAGAAAAAAACCAACAAAGAGAAAGGCGACCAACCAAGATTCAAGGACAAGTAAAGTCCTCCCACCAAAAAAGTAAAACATCCATAAGGCACCAAAGAATAGCCCATCATTAGTAACCAACAAAGGAACAATCCCCATAGAGGGAAAAAGAAAAAACCCAATAAAACCACATAATAGAGAAACAACCAAACAATCACAAGCCAACATCCTAACCAACCATAAATAGAAACCCAAGTCAATGTAAAGACCAACATCACCATCAAAATCACCCAAGACAACCAGAAAATAACAACCACCAAAAAACAACCGACCAACCAAAATAATAACCAAACCCAAAACCCTGACCAAGAGGAAGGCTAAAATAAGGGACAAAACCAAAACCAAAAGAAACAAAACAAAATCAACAAAAGACCACCAAGCCCCAATCAACAAGATAGAGAATAGCCAACAAAACCTCAATAATTCTAAAATGAAGCCAAAGATAAATGATGATCCCCAGATATGTCATAGAAAAGGAAAAAATAGCCAAAACAACTAAGCAACCTAAACCAATCGCAGTCATCCGACCAACAAAACCACCCATTCAACCACCATGTGGATCCAAAATAGGTAAGTGACAAGCCTCAAAATGAGGTAAAACCTTACAAAAGGAAAAATCAACTACATCAAACCACAACCCAATAGGAGGTTATCAAAAATAGCTAAAAAAATGTGGTAAAAACCTAGTCAGGCAGACAACAACCACTAGGCCAAAAATACCAAATTAACCTAGACTACAATGATAGTAACCACTAGGGAGTAAACACCAGGCCAACCCAAAAGTAAAAGGTCAAAAGTAACAACCGACTTGACAAAGAGTGAAAATAAAAAAATAACCACAGAGGGTTTAATAAAGGGCAAACAAAAGCAAAAAAAACCAACAAAAAAAAGAAACAAAGAAATTATAATGAGATAAGGCAATCAGTATTATCTAGATTAAACCTCTTAATAGTTTAGGCAACATTTGGTTGTCAAATATAGTGAACTCAGTTAAGTTGGCACCTAAATTAGCTAAGAAATCAGAACAAACATTACCTTCATGAAGGATGTGGGAAATTTTAAAATAAACTTGAGAAAGAAGATTTTTTGTATGATTAAGGAGATAAAATAATTCAGCATTCCCATTTCTATTGGAATTAAGCATGTCAAAAAGCAAGGGAGCATCAACTTTAATCTAGAAGTTGAGAAAACCTCTATTTAAACAAGTTTCATTAGCTTTATTAATAGCCATATCAGCAAAATAACAAAACAAGCTTTGAGATGATAGGAAAAAGCACAAATGATAGTACCTTTAGAATCCATAAGGTTACCACCACAACCATATTTATTGGAAGCTATGGAACCATCAATATTCACTTTAATCAAGTTATCTTTAAGTTTGATCCAATGGATATTCCTAGGACCATTATAAAGGTCCAGGTCAGGCATAATGATACCCAATTTTTTAGCCACAAATTTATAGCCTCTAAAATGAATGTTACTAATAAGATTGGCATTCAATAGAGCATGAATTTTTTTCTTTAGTTCTAGCCAGGATCCTTTTATGGTTCATAGGAGTGCCACAATATTGAGCATCATTTCTATCCATCCATATGAACTAGAGAAGGGTAATAATAATTAAAACTTTGATATGACCTTTCACAGTTATTTTGAAACAAACATCAAGAAGTTGATATAAAGAAAGAGAACCATGAAAATAGTTAGTATTAAATAAATCCTCGTACCAAAGCCATAATTTAGCACCATTGACAAAAGCATGATTTACATTTTCAATATGAAAGCAACAATAACATTTTGATGGTAAATGAAACCCTTTAGTTGAAACAAAGAGTCCATAGGAATAATGTTATTCAAAATCCTCAAGCTAAAAGCGAATAGGAAATGGGAATGATATTGTTCCAAAGTTTAATAAAGACATTGGAGGTTGCTTAACTCTAATAAAATTCAAACCTATTTAAGAACAAAATCACCATTATAAGAAAGCTTAAAAAATCAAGTTTGTTAGAAGAAATGGGATATTTCTAAAATTGTTAAAAAAAGAAATAGGGATATAATTCTCAAGTTTAATTTCATTCCAATTGTTATTAAGAAAAGAGTTAACTTTGATAGCAATAGTAGAGTGGGTAGATAAAAGGGTGTCAATGGAGTTGTTGCCATTCTAGTTGTCTTGCCAAAAGAAAAAAGTACCTAAATGAATACCCCAAGATAAGAAAGATTCTGCAACCCATTTAATGGAGCAAAGCCTTTTCCAAACCAAAGAGTCACCAACTTTATAAGCACAGATAAGAGGGTGTTTACCTTGGCAATATTTTTCCATCATAAAATTAGCCCAAAAGCTATAATTCTTTCTAAAATTCCACCATAGCTTATGAGAGAAAGTGGTGATAGCTTCACGAATATGTTCACAACCTAGAGCACCTTCAAAGGACCACAAAATTTATGCCAAGATGTCCATGCATTCTTTGGGTAGAGTTATTGGAGCCCCAAAAAAATTATTAAGCAAGCAATCAATTAATGAGAGTAGCATTAGTGGGGATAATAGTTTGAATCAAATAAAGAGTCATTGAATTGAGTGCTTTTAAGAATAGTGAGCTTTCCACCAAAGGAAAGTAAATGGAATTCCCAAATGGAAATTTAATTTAAAATTTATTGAATTAACTCATCAAAGAGATGGGATCGTTTCACGCCTTTAAAGAGAGGAGCACCCAAGTACTTTAGAGCTAAGTGTTGATGCTTAAAATTAGTGATATGGATTTGATTGATTTTATTATTGGAGATAAGAGAGGAAGTGATCATTGGCCACTCATTTTAGAAAATACTTGAGATGCTTGATATGATGAATAGAAGCATTGCAAAAAATAATGAAATCATCATAGCTTAAATGGGAAACAGAAAACCACCAAGTTTTGTAGTACATACTAGGAATATAATAAATCATTGATGCTCTAGATAAGTACTCAACAATAAATAAATCAGAGATAAAGGATCCCCTTGTCTTAAGCCAGGAAGAGAAACCCAAGGCTTCCCCATTAAGCATTATCAACTATGCATTATTAATACAATTTTAATAAGAAAATAAATTTATCAGAAAACCCAAATAAATTAGATTATGGAAAAGAAAAGAAATGATATCAAAGGCTTTGGTAATATCTAATTTGAAAAGAATGTTGCCACCTATAGTCTTGGCATCAAGATCTTGAATTAATTCTTATGCTAGCAAAATATTATCAGAAATGGATCTACCTCCAATAAAACCAATTTGGTTGAGAGAGATAATTTAATTAAGTAAAAAACTAAGCTTGTTGGTTAGAATTTTGGAAATCAACTTATTGAAGAAGGTGCAAAGACAAATAGGTTTAAAATCACTCCAATAATCTAGTTATCTTTTTTAGGTATGATAATGATCGAAGTAGGAAAATATCGAGGAAAAGGATTACCATTAAAAAAATCAACCATAGCCTCAATCAAATCATTTATAATGATAAACCAACATTTTAAAAAAAATTGAGTAGTGAAACCCTCTAGACCAGCAATAAAATCTATATTCATGCTATTAAGGACTTGCAACATTTTCATCTTCATTAGGCACGATGGTAGACAAATCATTATCATCATTAGTAATAATAGAAGGAATCAAATGTGATTTAGAAAATGCTTCAGAAGAGCAACTCTTACTAAGAATATTTCTAAAGTAATTAATAACTGATTCCTTAATATCATTATTCTTCATAATCCAAACACCATTATCAACTTTAATTTTTAGAATATTATTTAAAGCTCTCTTTTTATTAACTAAAGCATGGTAATATCTATTATTCTTATCACCATCTTCAATATGCTTACAAGTAGCATTTTGGCACAAGTAAGTCTCTTCTATATTTTTGATGTTAACAAGTTTGTCTTTCACCTCAAGTCTTAATCTTAGAATCAAACATAATAGAGACTTCAAGATCACAAACCAATTTTTCCATATCTTTAATATTAGCAAAAGGTTTTAAAATAATGCCTATTCCACCAACCCAAATTTTGTTTAAGTCTTTTAAGTTTAAACCAAAGTTATTCATCCCCATAATCAATTATGAGGATGTAAAGGGCTTTCAATAATTAGCCACAACATAAAAAAATCAATATCTGAATCCACATGTTAAAATCTAAAGGAGAGGATTTATGTAATCTATTAGAATTATCTTTAATAGAAACCAGAGAGGAGCATGATTAAGGTTATGCTTAAATGATCAATAGAAGTAATAGGCCATTGAGTAATCCTAGTATTAAAGAATGCAATTGCCTTTTCTATAGAGTTTTGCCAAGTATAATTAGAACCCTTAATATCAATCAAATTACAATCAAGGATCATATTGGAAGAATCTTTCATGGAATGAATATTGGGAAGCAACCACCACTTCATTCAAAAGAGAATAAAAATGTTGAAATCACCACCCACAAACCAAGGTTTGTTGACCGATGTAGCAAAATTCCTCAAATTATCCGAAAGAAAATTTTTACCAGATCTATAACAAGATGCATAAACAAAGAGCCCAAAACACAATAGTCACCATAAGAGATTTGAGCATTGACAACTTGTTGAAAATCATCAATAATAGAAACCTCAATGAAATTATTCCAAAAATGCCAAATCTTATTACTAACATTAGAGAAAAATTTATTGAATCCGATCATTCTAGCAACATGGTTAATTTTATTAGCATGTATAAGAGGCTCCAGAAAAATAAGTAATTAAATATTATGAATTCAACAAAGATTTCTAATATGATTACGAATAGAGAGGTGTGATCCCTCTAACATTCATAAGAAAATTTAACATAATTAAAATAAAATGGGGTTAACAAAGGTTAATTAAGAGAAGAGTGAGAATTATAGTAGATCTAGTGTTTTACAATTTGGAGAGTAATGTTTAACACTTTTTTTTTTTTAGCATGATAAGTTTGAAAACCATTTTCTTTTCTCCTAGAGTTGTCATCCGAGTAATATTTAGTAACATTGGTCATAAATTTAGGAGAATTCTCCAAGTGTTAGGATGGGAGTTCACCCTCTTCCAAATCTATTAAGTTGACAAGTAGGATTAACATGAATATCAAGATTATAGATGAGAGACGGTGATGATTTAGAACCATTTAAAGCACAAGCAGTTAAATTCGATCAAAAATGTTTTTAGCATGCTCGACATCATTTAAATCTTCATTAAAAGCTTCATTTTCATTGATCAAAGCTGACATATATGCAGGAATAGAATCAGAGGAAACAAAATCATCTTCCAATAACTTTGAAAATTTATTATTCTCTGCATTAGAAATATTCAAATTCAAAGAAGGAAAAAGAGGTAAATCATCCTTCCTATTTTGAAAATCATTGAATATATCAATAGTGAGTCAAACTTGTTCCATTAAATATCCAAGAAATCAACCTCAATAATAGAATTCATACCATTCTTAACATCCAAGGCTGATTTCTGAACATAAGTAGGGATCAGCTTATGGGTAGGAATAACATTCTCTTTAGGAGGATTTCATTTTTTTTAAGTGGGGATGGAGAATGAAACATTCCAAATTGTAATGACCATGAATTTTACAGTGGGAACAAAAAACTGGAAGGTTCTCTAATTCAACCTTTTGCGAATACCCATATTTTTAAGGGTCAATCAAACTTCCTTAGGGTATTTTTTTTATGTATAATTACATGAGGATCGAGCCATTAAAGGGGTGAGATTGCTCGGGATTTAATTGAGTTAGCCAACCAAATAAAACCTCGATAGCACAAGCACATGATGGGTAACAAAATGAATGTGCATATTAGGAAGAGTTAACCACACAGGGATAATAGGAGATTCTTCCTTAATGTAAAAAAGGGGTGACCACTTCAACAAACGCATTTGATAATTAAAGATGAAGTAAGAAAAATGCAAAAAAACATATGAATAATATCGATCATTAGAAAGTTGAATCGATATGAGGGTCAATAAGACCAATCAGAAAGCACCCATAAGCTTGAGATTATGGAAAAAATGAATCTTATCCAAATTTGGATGATGCAAAACAATTTATTGACAAGACAAAGGGTTTTGAACTTTTCAACATCCACATCGAGCACATTATACTACCTCTAAAGACTTAAAATGAGATTAACCAAATCAACAGAGGAGAAGTCTTACTAGAGTGCTTCCTTAAGATTTAGTAGAAGAAGTAGCATTTGGCCCCAAACAAAGTGTCAGATGCCTGAATCATCCATAATTTAGGTGGAGCCAAGGTAGAACTCATAACCATGATCAATGATGAAGCATCATGCAAATGATAGTCATTCAAAGCCTTTGAATTTAGTTGAAATCAAGGCCAAAGCCACAAAATTTGATGGGATCCACCAAGAGGATTCAAAATGTCGGAAGGATAGGGTTTGGGTTTAGGGTTTAAGAGTAGTTTATGGTTTATGGTTTAGGGTTTAGGGTTTAAAGTTTAGGGTTTATTAGGGTTTAGGGTTTAGGCTTTAAATTTTAGGGTTTAGTGTTTAGGGTTTTGGGGTTTAGGGATTAGGGTTTAGGGTTTTAGGGTTTAGGGTTTAGAGTTTTGATTTTAGATTTTAGGGTTAGGATTTTATTTATTTATTTATTTATTTTTAAATTAAGTAAACTCGTACGTTTAGGTTTATTTAGTTTATTTTTTATTTATTTTAGTTTCTTTTATTTTTTATTTAGATTTAGGTTTATTTTTATTTTTATTTACTTTAGTTTATTTATTTTAGGTTTATTTATTTTAGTTTAGGTTTTATTTTAGTTTATTTTTTAGGTTTAGGTTTATTTTTTAGTTTAGTTTTATTTTTATTTTTTTTTAGGTCTAAGTTTAGGTTTTTATTTTATTTTCTAGGTTTAGGTTTATGTTTTTTATTTTAGGTTTATTTTACATTTTATTTTTTTGTTTAGGTTTAGGTTTATTTTAGTTTATTTTATTTTATTTAGTTTAGGTTTAGGTTTTGGTTTAGTTTATTTTAGGTTTAGGTTTAGGCTTTATTTATTTTTGTTTAGGTTTAGGTTTATTATATTTTTATTTTAGGTTTAGTTTTTTCATTTTAGTTTAAGGTTTATATTATATTTTTCATTTATTTTTAGGTTTTATTTTTATATTTATTATTTAGGTTTAAGTTTTATTTAGTTTTTATTTTAATTTATTTTAGTTTTATATTATTTTTATTATAGGTTTAGTTTTATTTTATTTATGTTTTATTTATTTTAACTTTAGTTTTATTTTTTATTTTATTTTCTTTTTTAGGTTTAGGTTTAGGTTTAGGTTTTAGTTTATGTTTTTATTTTTTATTTTTTTTTTTTTTTTAGTTTAATTTTATTTATTTATTTTATTTTAGGTTTAATTGGTTTAGGTTTAGGTTTTAGCTTTTTTTAGGGTTTAGGGTTTAGGGTTTAGGGTTTAGGGTTTAGAGTTTAGGGTTTTAGGTTTAGGGTTTAGGGTTTAGGGTTTAGTATTTTTGGGTTTAAGGTTTAGGGTTTACAGGTTTAGGGTTTAGATTTTAGGATTTAGGTTTAGGTTGGGGTTTTATTTTTGGGTTTAGGGTTTTGTTTTTTTTTTGTGATAGAGAATAAATTGATTCAACATTTCTTCTTTTTTGATTTCATTAAAAGTAACACACCAAGTTTTTTAAGACACAAGCGACAACATAGATAAAAAATGAGCACACATAGAGCAAATAAAAAACCCTAGATAACTAGATCTGTCTCTACTAGAAAGACATAATTCCATAAGTAGTAGATTGGATCAGTCGTTCTTCACTTTCTCTAATTCCCATCAAAACTACCTCGGCCTCTCGAGTAGTGGGGTCCAACATCATATCCCCATTCTCTCCCTTTGCCACCACCTCGATTGTAACCTCCGTCACTCTTCCCTCCTCCATAATCGCCACTGCTCCAACCACCACCATACCACCGGCCTCTCCCCACCACCACTTCTTGCTATTGCCTCCCCTTCACCTCCACCACTAGATCTGAGCCTAGTTGATGATGTTCTATCGTGAAGGTTACATTCTTAATGTTTAGGTTTAGGTTTAGGTTTATTTTTTTAATTTATTTAGTTACTTTAGGTTTAGGATTTAGGGTTTAGGGTTTTAGGTTTTATGATTTTAGTGTTTAGGGTTAAGTTTTAGGGTTTGGGGTTTAGGGTTTAAGGTTTAGTGTTTAGGGTTTAGGGTTTAGGGTTGTAGGTTTAGGGTTTAGGGTTTAAGATTTAGGGTTTATAATTTAAAAAAATTAAGTAAACTGGTAGGTTTAGGTTTATTTAGTTTATTTTTTATTTATTTTAGTTTTTTTTATTTATTATTTTTATTTAGGTTTATTTTTTATTTTTATTAAGTTTAGTTTATTTATTTTAGTTTTAGTTTTTTATTTTAGTTTCTTTTTGACATTTATGTTTAGGTTTAGGTTTATTTTTTACTTGAGTTTTATTTCTATTTGATTTTTTAGGTTAAGGTTTTATTTTGTTTTTAGGTTCAGGTTTAGGTTTTTATTTTATTTTTTTAGGTTTAGGTTTTAGGATTTATTTTAGGTTTATTTTAAGGTTTTATTTTTTAGTTTAGGTTTAGGATCATTTTTAGTTAATTTTATTATATTTAGTTTAGGTTTAGGTTTAGGTTTAGTTTAGTTTAAGATTAGGTTTAGGGTTTATCTATTTTAGCATAGGATTAGGTTTATTTTATTTTATTTATTTTATTTTTATTTTAGCTTTAGGTTTTCTTATCAGCTTAGGGTTTAGGTTTTATTTTAAGTTTTGTTTTTTTGGCTAAGGTTTTTATTTAGTTTTTATTTTATTTTATTTCAAGTTTATTTTATTTAGGTTCTTTATTCTTAGGTTTATTTCATTTTTTAGTTTAGTTTAGCTTTTATTTATTTTATTTTAGTTTATTTTATTAGTTTATTATTTTATTTTATTTTTAGGTTTAAGTTTAGGTTGTAGTTTAGATTTTATTTTTTATTATATTTTATTTAAGTTTATTTATTTATTTATTTTATTTTTTAGGTTTTATTTAGTTTAGGTTTAGCTTTTAGCTTTAGGGTTTAGGGTTTAGGTTTAAGGCTTTAGTGTTTTGTTTAGGGTTTAGGGTTAGGGTTTAGAGTTTAGGGTTTAGGGTTTAGTGTTTTATTTAGGGTTTAGGTTTAGGTTAGCTTAGGGTTTAGGTTAGTTTAGGGTTTAGTTTAGGGTTTAAGGTTTAGTTTTACTTTAGGTTTTAGGCTTAGGGGTTTAGGGTTTAGGGTTTAGTGTTTTAGGGTTTAAGGTTAAGGTTAGTTTAGGGTTTAGGGTTAGGGTTAGGGTTTAGTGTTTAGGATTTAGGGCTTAGGGTTTAGGGTTTAGTGTTTAGTATTTAGGGTTATTTAGGGTTTAGGGTTGTAAGTTTAGGTTTAAAGGTTCAGGGTTAGTTTTATGGTTTACGATTTAGGGTTTAGGGTTTAGAACTTATGGTTTAGGGTTTAGGGTTTAGGTTGTAGGGTTTTTTAAATTAAGTATCGAAGGTTGATTTATTTAGTTTATGTTTTATTTATTTGAGTTTATTTTATTTTTTATTTTATTTAGGTTTATTTTTATTTTATTTAGTTTAGTTTATTTATTTTATGTTTATTTTAGTTTAGTTTAGTTTGGTTTATTTTTTAGGTTTAGGTTTATTTTTTTTTTTAGTTTATTTTTATTTTATTTTTTTTAGGTTTAGGTTTATTTTTTTATTTTTAGGTTTAGGTTTAGGTTTTTGTTTTATTTTTTTAGGTTTAGGCATTAGGTTTTATATTTTAGTTTAGGTTTAGGTTTATTTTTAGTTTACTATGTTTTATTTAATTTAGGTTTAGGTTTATGTTTAGGTTTTACATATTTTAGTTTAATTTATCTTAGTTTAGTTTTAGGTTTATTTTATTTAGTTTATTATATTTTTATTTTAGGTTAAAGTTTTTTTTTTAGTTTAGGGTTTAAGTTTTATTTTTTATTTATTTTAAGGCTTTATTTTTAGGTTTATATTTTAGGTTTACGTTTTGATTTAGTTTTTATTATATTTTATTCTAGGTTTTATTTTATTTAGGTTTCTTATTCTTAGGTTTATTTTATTTTTTAGTTTAGTTTAAGTTTATATTTATTTTATTTTAGTTTATTTTATTTTTATTTTATTTCATTTTATTTAGGTTTAGGTTTTATTTATTTATTTAATTATTGGGTTTTATTTAGTTTAGATTTATGTTTTTTTTAGGTTTAGTGTTTAGTTTAGGTTTAGAGTTTAGGTTTAGGGTTTATGGTTTAGGGTTTAGGTTTTAGGGTTTAGGGTTTTAGGGTTTAGAGTTTAAGTTTAGGGTTTAGGGCTTATGTTTGGGTTTAGGTTTATGGTTTGAGGTTTATAGTTAGTTTAGGTTTAGGTTTAGTGTTAGTTTTAGGTTTAGTTTACAATTTTAGTTTTGAGTTTTAGGTTTAGGTTTGGGTTTAGGGTTAGGGTTAGGTTAGTTTTGGTTTTGGGTTTGGGTTTAGTTTAGGGTTTAGGGTTTTAGTGTTGTAGGTTTAGGGTTTAGGTTAGGGTTAGTTTAGGGTTTAGGTTTACAAATTTTTTAATTAAGTAATATGTTTAAGTTTAGTTAGTTAATTTTTTTTATATATTTTAGTTTATTTTATTTTTATTTATATTTTTATTTATTTTTTTTTATTTTTTAGTTTAGTTTATTTATTTTAGGTTTATTTATTTTTGTTTAGGTTTTTTATTTAGTTTATTTTTTAGGTTTAGGTTTAGGTTTATGCTTATTCTTTTAATTTAGTTTTATTTTTATTTTATATTTTAGATTTAGGTTTCATTTTATTATTTTTCAATTTAGGTTTAGGTTTTTATTTTATTTTTTTAGGTTTAGGTTTTAGATTTTTATTTTATGTTTATTTAAGTTTTATTTGCTTAGGTTTAGGTTTATTTTGAGTTTATTTTATTTTATTTAGTTTAGGTAATTAGGTTTAGTTTATTTTAGGGTTAAGTTTATGTTGTATTTATTTTAGTTTAGTTTATTTTAGTTTAGGTTTAAGTTTATTTTATTTTGTTTATTTTATTTTTATTTTAGGTTTAGGTTTTATTTTAGTTTAGGGTTTAGGTTTTATTTTTTATTTATTTTAGGTTTATTTTTTAGGTTTAGGTTTTTATTTAGTTTTTATTTTATTTTATTTTAGGTTCTTTTTTTTATGTTAGTTTTTATCTTATTTGTGTTTTTATTCTTAGGTTTATTTTATTTTTTAGCATAGTTTAGGTTTTTATTTATTTTATTTTAGTTTATTTTTATTTTTTATTTTATTTTATTTTTAGGTTTAGGATTAAGTTTTTATTTTATTTTATTTAGGTTTAGGTTTTTATTTATTTATTTTGTTTTTAGGTTGTATTTAGTTTAGGTTTACTTTTTAAGTTTTTGGGTTTATGGTTTAGGGTTTAGGATTTAGGGTTTAGGGTTATAGGTTATAGGGTTTAGGGTTTAGGGTTTAGGGTTTAGGGTTTAGGGTTTAGGATTTAAGGTTTTAGGGTTTAGGGTTTTTATGGTTTGTGGTTTAGAGTTTATGGTTTAGGTTTTAGATCTAGGTTTCTAGTTTTTGTTTAGAGTTTAGGGTTTTTAGTTTTTTTTTAATAGAGAACAAATTCAGATTCAACATTTCTTTTTTTTAATTTCATCAACCAAGTAACACACCAAGTTTTGTAAGACACAAGCGATAACCTACATAAAAAATGAGCTCGCATAGAGCAAATCAAAAATTCTAGATAACTAGAATCGTCTCTACTATAAGGACATAGTTCCATAAGCGGATCGGATGGTCATTCTTTAGTTTCTTTTTGCCAGAACCACCCATCTTCTCAGTAGCATGATCCACCATCATATCCCATCTCTCCCTCCATCCATGGGTTGTAACTTTAGCTCCTCACTCCTAACCACCACCTCCATATCCACCTAGATCCCCACCACCCTGCGCGCAGCCTCTAGCTTCTCTCCTCCGATCTAGATTGAGCCTAGTTGATGGTGATGTTTTTACCATCATGGTTATACCCATTTTTAGGGTTTATGTTTATTAGGTTTTAGGGTTTAGGTTTATTTTTTAATAAATTTAGTTACTTTAGGTTTAGGTTTAGGGTTTGTGGTTTATGGTTAGGGTTTAGGGTTTAGGGTTTAGGGTTTTAGGTTTTTTCTTTTAGGGATTAGGGTTTAGGGTTAGGGTTTAGGGTTTTAAGGTTTAGGGTTGCATGGTTTAGGGTTAGGATTTAGGGTTTAGGGTTTAGGGTTTAGTGTTTAGGCTTTATGGTTAAAGGTTTTGAGGATTTAGGGTTTAGGGTTTATGGTTAAGGGTTTAGGTTTATAGTTAGTTTAGGTTTAAAGTTTAGTTTTAAGGTTTAGGTTTAGGTTTAGGGTTTTAGTTTTAGGGTTTAAAGTTTAGGTTTATTTAGGGTTAGGTTTAGGATTTATTTAGGTTTAGGGTTTAGGTTTAGGTTTAGGGTTTAAGGTCTAGGGTTTAAGTTTAGGGTTTAGGTTTAGGGTTGTAGGTATAGTTGTATGTTTATTTATTTAGGATATTTTAGGGTTTAGGGTTGATTTTTTTTAAAATTAAGTAGATCTTTTATTTAGGTTTATTTAGTTTAATTTTTATTTTAGTTTATTTTATTTTTATTTTTTATTTAGTTTATTTTTTATTTTAATAGTTTAGTTATTTATTTTAGGTTTATTTATTTTAGTTTATTTATAGGTTTAGGTTTATGTTTATGTTTATTTTTTAGTTTAGTTTTATTTCTATTTTATTTCTAAGTTTAGGTTTTATTTTTTTTAGGTTAAAGTTTAGGTTTTTATTTTATTTTTTTTAGGTTTAGGTTTATATTTTCAGTTTATTTTCAGGTTTTATTTTTTTATTTAGGTTTAGGTTTATTTTTTAATTTATTTTAATTTATTTAGTTTAGGGTTTAAGTTTAGTTTATTTTAGGGTTAGTTTAGATTTTATTTATTTTATTTTAGTTTATTTTAGGTTAAGTTTAGGTTAATTTTATTTTGTTTATTTCATTTGTATTTTAGGTTCAAGTTTCATTTTTAGTTTAGGGTTTAGATTTTATTTTTTATTTATTTTTAGGTTCTATTTTTAGGTTTATTTTTTAAGTTTAGGTTTTTGTTTAGATTTTACTTTATTTTATTTTAGGTTTATTTTCTTTTTATTTTATGTTTATTTTCTATTTTATTTAGGTTTTTTATTCTTTGGTTTATTTTATTTATTTTATTTTAGTTTATTTTAATTTTCATTTTATTATATTTTTAGGTTTAAGTTTTAATTTTGGTTTTAATTTTTTTTATTTTTTTATTTTTTTATGTTTAGGTTTTATTTTTTTATTTTTGGTTTTATTTAGTTTTATTTAGTTTAGTTATTTATTTTAGTTTTTTTTTATTTAGTTTAGGGTTTTTATTTTAATATATTTTTTATGTTTAGGTTTAGGTTTATGTTTATGTTTTAGTTTATTTTTATTTTTATTTTATTTTTTAGGTTTGGTTTTATTTTTTTATTTTTAGGTTTAGGTTTAGGTTTTAATTTTTTTTAGGTTTAGATTTTAGGTTTATTTTTTAGGTTTTATTTTTTAGTTTAGGTTTAGGTTTATTTTTTAATTTATTTTATTTATTTAGTTTAGGGTTTAGTTTTGTTTATTTTAGGTTTAGGTTTAGGTTTTTATTTTAGTTTAGGTTTAGATTTTTTTTTATTTTAGTTTAGGTTTTATTTATTTATTTATATGTTTTTTTTTGGTTTAGGTTTTATTTAGTTTTTATTTTATTTTATTTTATTTTGAATTTAATTTTATTTTTTGTTTAGTTTTTATATTATTTAGGTTTTATTTTTTGGTTTATTTTATTTTTAGTTTAGTTTAGGTTTTATTTATTTTAGTTTAGTTTTATTTCTTATTTTAATTTATTTTAAGGTTTAGGTTTAGGTTTAGGTTTTAGTTTAGATTTTTATTTTATTTTATTTTGGTTTATGTTTTTCTATTTATTTTATTTTTAGGTTTTATTTAGTTTAGGTTTAGGTTTTTATGATTTTAAGGTTTAGGGTTTAGGGTTTAGGGGTTTAGGGTTATGGGTTTTAGGGTTTAGGGTTAGGTTTTTTTTTTATTTTTTTTTTATTTTTTTTAGGGTTTAAGGTTTAGGGGTTAGGGTTTAGGTTTTAAGTTTAGGGTTTAAGTTTTAGTTTAGGGTTTAGGGTTTTGGATGTTTTTTCTAACAAAGAACAAATTCAGATTCAACATTTCTTCTTTTCGATTGCATCAACCAAGTAACACACCAAGTTTTCTAAGACGACATAGATCAAAATGAGCACATAGAGCAAATCAAAAACCTTAGATAACTAAAATCTAGACATGTCCATATGCGGATTAGATCATGTTCTTATTTCTAGTTCCCTTGAGAACCACCCCAACCTCAGTAGAAGATCACATCCATCTGATCCCCTCTTCCTGTGCTATAACTTAAGTCACTCTCTGCCTCCATAACCTTTGACCACCACCTCCATATCCAGCACCTCTAGATCTCCCACCACCGTGATAACCACACCTTCAGCCTCCACCTCATATCTAGGGAGCCTGGTTGGGTGATGTTCTTTGAGGTTCACCCATTCTTAGGGTTTATGTTTAGGTTTAGGTTTATTAGGTCTTAGGGTTTAGGTTTTTTTCAAAAATTTATTTAATTAGTTTAAGTTTAGGCTTAGGGTTTTGGGTTTAAGGTTTAGGGTTTAGGATTAGGGTTTAGGGTTTAGTGTTTAGGGTTTAGGGTTTAGGGCTTAGGGTTTAGGGTTTAGGGTTTAGGGTTAGGGTTTTTTCAATTTATTAATTTTTTTATTTTTAGGGTTTAGGGTTTAGCTTTTAGGTTTAGGGTTCAGGTTTTAGTTTAGGGTTTAGGGTTTTGGTTTTAATAGAGAACAAATTTTTACATTTTCTTTTGATTTCATCAACCAAGTAACACACCAAGTTTTATATAACACAAGTAATAGATAAAATTTAGCAAATCAAAAAGATAAGAATTTTTTATAAAGACATAGTTTATTTAGTGGATAGTCATTCTTTTCTCTAGTTCCCATCGAACCAGTTTAGGATCCATTTTTTTAATCTCTAGTTTTACCTCTTTACTTCCTGTTTGCTTGGACCACCACCTTCATTATGACCTTTTTATTTATTTTTAGATCTAGGCAGCATGGTTTATGCTCATTAGGTTTTATTCTTAGGGTTTAGGTTTAGGTTTATTAAGTTTTAGTGTTTAGATTTTTTAATTTAGTTAGTTAGGTTTAGTTTAGGGTTTGGGTTTAGGGTTTAGTTTAGGGTTTTGTTTTAGGGTTTATGCTTTTTTGGGGTTTAGGTTTAGCTTAAGTTTAGTTTAGTTTTTGGGGTTAGGTTTAGGGTTAGGTTTAGGTTTAGGATTAGTTTTAGGGTTTAGGGTTTTTAGGTTTTATTATTATTATTATTTATTATTTTATTTTTTTATTAAGTAAATTGGTAGGTTTAGGTTTATTTAGTTTATTTATTTATTTAGTTTAATTTATTTTTATTTTTTATTTAGGTTTAGTTTTATTTTATTTATTTTAATTTATTTATTTTAGGTTTATTTATTTTAGTTTAGGTTTTTTCTTTTAGTTTATTTTTTCAGATTAGGTTTAGCTTTAGGTTTGCTTTTTAGTTTAAATTTTTTTTTTAGGTTTAAGTTTTATTTTTTATTTTTAGGTTTAGGTTTAGGTTCTTATTTATGTTTTTAGATTTAGATCTTATGTTTTTATTTTAGGTTTATTTTTAGGTTTTATATTTTAGTTAAGGTTTAAGTTTAGTTTTAGTTTATTTTATTTTATTTAGTTTAGATTTAGGTTTAGGTTTAGTTTATTTTAGGTTTAAGTTTAGGTTTTATTTATTTTAGTTTAGTTTATTTTAGTTTAGTTTTAGGTTTATTTATTATTTTATTTTTTTTTTTTTGGTTTAATGTTTCAATTTTTTTTTTTTTTTTAGGTTTTATTTTTTTTGGTTTAATTTTTTAGGTTTAGGTTTTATTAGTTTTATTTATTTTATGTTAGGTTTATTTAATTTTATTTTAGGTTTAGTTTTTATTTTATTTAGAATTTTTATTTTTTATTTTAGTTTAGGTTTTTATTTATTTTATTTTAGTTTTGTTTTTGTTTTTTTTTAAGGTTTAGTTTTAGGTTTTAGTTTATGTTTTTATTTTATTTTATTTTATTTTTTTATTTTAGTTTAGGTTTTTTAATTTATTTTATTTTTAGGTTTTATTTAGTTTAGGTTTAGGTTTTTAGGGTTTAGGTTTTTAGGGTTTAGGGTTTAGTATTTATTTATTGTTTAGGGTTTAGGGTTTGGTTTAGGGTTTATTTTAGTTTTTTTAGGTTTATTTTTATTTAGGGTTTTGGGTTTAGGTTTAGGGTTTAGTTTAGGTTTATTTTTAGTTAGGTTTTTTTTTTTTAATTTTTTTTTTTTTTTTTTTATTTTTTATTTTAGTTTTAGGTTTATTTTGTTTATTTTTTATTATAGTTTATTTTATTTATTTTATTTTATTTAGGTTTATTTTTTTTTTTGGGGTTTTATTTAGTTTTATTTTATTTTATTTTAGGTTTATTTTATTTTTTATTTTAGTTTAGTTTTATTATATTTTGGCTTTTTATTTTTTAGTTTAGTTTAGGTTTTTGTTTATTTTATTTTTATTTTAGTTTTATTTTTATTTTATTCTTTTTTAGTTTAGGTTTTAGTTTATGTTTTATTTTATTTCATTTTTTAGGTTTTATTTAGTTTAGGTTTGGTTTTAGTTTAGGGTTTATGGGTTTAGATTTTAGGAAAATTAAGGAAATTTTTTATTGCTACAAAGAAAAATACAAAGTCCTTAGAGGAAATCTAAGCTAATGCTCAATGAGCTATAATAAATCTAAGAGATAAACCTAACTATTTAATGAAAGAAAAGCAAAAAAAAAAAAAATCAATAGCAGAAAATCCATGTGAGCAACAACAAACTTCATTTGGTCCTTCTAACAAGATCCACCTACAAGACTCTCCCTACCTATAAAAGAAATCTATAACATACTTTTGAAAGGATGAGTATAATTAAGCCAACATAAAATGTAAGAGAAAATAGAAGGAGTAAAGAAAAGGCTCAGGCTCAGTTATAATCATCTCAAGGAGCAACACTATATGTAAGCAGCCAAACTTTAGGAGAAGAGTTACAATTACATATAGCACTACCAGCCAAAAGAAGAAAGATTGGGAAACATCAAGGCCATCAAAGCTAGCATACCTCGTGTAGCTCATCATCCAAAGTCCATCATCTAGCAAGATACAAAATCCTCAAAAAAACATACTAACCACCATGCCACCGAATAACCAATAGAAGATAATCAACCTACCATCGGGATAAATAGTAATATAGTAGGAGCACCACCAAAGCCACCACCAAAAAGGAATAACAAAATCCAAAAAGCAAGCATCATGATAGAGGTAACAACACAAACCAGAGACAAACCAGAGCAAAAAAGAAAAACACAAGTTACATTATCCTCCACAAAAGAAGAAAAAAAGTGCTAGTAAAACACCCACTAATTGCAAGGTGGGCGACGCCACTCACAGAAAAAAGGGCATTATAAGAGAAAAAAATCAAAGGGAGGAAACCATAAATATAGGTCCGAGAAAGAACATTAAAGAACATTCACCAAAGTGCAAGAAAATTGGCCAAAATAGCACCCCTCCAACCAACCTTGAATACAACCAACCAAACTAGCCACCAACATATCCTCTAGCTAACCACAGTGAAAACCCCAAGTGTAAGACCAACAATAATCAAACCAAATATTCCAAGATAGTTAGGGAAAGGTAGAAAGAGGACCACCAAACCCAACCAAGGAAAAAAAATCGATCCAAGTAAAAAACAAGCAAAGGCAAAGGTACAAAGCTTAGTAAGATAGACTACAAGCCAACCAATAGGAACAACAGCAATAAAGGCACCCAACCAAGCCACCAGCACCTTAGGCCAACTAACAACCATAAAACAGTCTTTAACTAGCCAATCCATGATACCAAACCACACTACCAAAGAGGAAGGCCAATAGAGGAGGTTAAAACCAAAAACAAAAATCAATAAAAATGACCACCAAGACCAATCAAAACAAAATAAGAAAAAATAAATAACAACCTCGACCAAAATCAAGCCAAGATAAACCACCAACAACCCCAATCCTAAATGAAAAAATAGCCAAAACAACACATCAAACAACAACTAGGCAAAATTGACCTAAGCTACTATGTCAACCACCATGGTAAATAAAAGAAAAACCCATAGAAAAGAAAACCTACATAGCCATCAAAAGGAGGATATTAAAATATCAAGGGAAAATTATGGTAACCACCGGATAAATAAAAATAAGTGAAAAACCTAGGACTAGGTTGCACTTACAATAACCACCGTAGCAAAATCATGCTAATCCAAAGTAAGAGATCAAAAACATAAAAGGCCAAAGAGAAAATAAGTTGATAACCACAAAGAGAGTTTAACAAAGGGCAAACAAAAGTAAAGGCTTAGCAAAAACCAACACAAAATAAACCAAGCCAAGAAATTATAATCTAAATAAGGCAATCCACTAATATCCAAATTAACCAAGCCTCTTAATAGTTTAGTCAACATTTGGTTGTCAAATAAAGTGAATTCAGTTAAGTTGGCACCTAAATTAGCCAAGAAATCAGGACAAGCATTACCTTCATGAAGGATGTGGGAAATTGTAAAACAAACTTGAGAAACAAGATTTTTTATATGATTAAGGAGAAAAAATAATTCAGCATCCCCATTTTTATTGGAATTAAGCATGTCAAGAAGCAAGAGAGCATCAACTTCAAACTAGATGTTGAGAAAACCTCTATTCAAGTAAGTTTCAATAGCTTTATTAACAGCCATAAGCTTAGCAAAAATAATAGAATAGGCTTTGAGATGATAGAAAAAAACACAAATGATAGTACCTTTAGAATCCCTAAGGATATCACCACATCCATATTTATTGGAAGCTACAAAAACATCAGTATTCACTTTAATCAAGTCATCTTTAGGTTTGATCCAATGGATAATCCTAGCACCTTTAAAAGGGTCCAAGTCGATGATACAATGTTTTTCAAATTTATAGCCTAAATGAATGTTACTAATAAGATTGGCATTAAATAGAGCATGAATTTTATTTTTTTTAGTTCCAGCCAAGATCCTTTTACGGTTCATAGGCGTGCCATAAATTTTAGCTTCATTTCTATCATCGAGATGAACCAGAGAGGGGTAATAGCAATTAAAACTTTAATATAACCTTTCATAGTTGTTTTGAAACAAACTTCAAGAAGTTGATATAAAGAAAGAGAATCATGAAAATAGTTAGTATTAAATAAATCATCATACCAAAGCCATAATTTAGAAGCAATAGCACCATTGACAAAAACATGATTTACATTCTCAATATGAAAGCAACAATAGCATTTTGATTGTAAATAAAACCCTTTTATCTAGATCAAAGAGTCCACAGAAATAAAGTTATTCAAAATCCTCTAAGCTAAAATCGAATAGGAAATGAGAATGATATTGTTCCAAAGTTTAATAAAGTCATTGGAGGTTTATGCTCTAATAAAATTCCAAACCTCTTTAAAACAAAATCACCATTATAAGAAAACTTAAAAATAATTTGATCAAGTTTATTAGAAGAAATGGGGATATTTCTATAATTGTCAAAAAGAAGAAGAAATAGGGATATAATTCTCAAGTTTACTTTCATTCCAATTGTTATTAAGCCAAAAAGAGTTAACTTTGGTAGCAACAGTTGAGTGGGTAGATAAAAGGGTTCCAATGGAACCATTGCTAGTCCAGTTGCCTTGCCAAAAGAATGAAGTACCTGAATGAATACCCCAAGATATTAAGGATTCAACAACCCATTTAATGGAGCAAAGCATTTTCCATACCGGAGAGTCACCAACTTTATAAGCATAGATAAGATGGTGTTTACCTTGTTAATATTTTTCCATCATAAAATTAGCCAAAAGACTATCATTCTTTCTAATATTCCACTAGAGCTTATGATAGAAAGCGGTGATAGCTTCACGAATAGGTTTGCAACCTAGAGCACCTTCAGCCAAATGACGACAACATTTATGCCAAGATGTCTAATGCATTCTTTTGGTAGAGTTATTAGAGCCCCAAAAAAATTATTAAGCAAGTGATCAAATCTGATGAGAGTAACATTAGTTTGAATCAAATAGAGAGGCATTGGATTGCGATTACTTTTAAGAATAGTGAACCTGCCACCAAAGGAAACTAAATGAAATTCCCAAACAAAAATTTAATTTAAAATTTTTTGAATAAACTTGACAAAGAGATGGGATCATTTCGAGCCTTTTAAGAGAGGAGCACCGAAGTACTTTAGAGATAAGTGTTGATGCTTAAAATTAGTGATATGCAAGATTTTATTGATTTTATTATTGGAGATACAAGAGGAAGTGATAAAATATTTTTTATTATCACTGATAGAAAGGCCACTATCACTTCAAAATTTATTTATAAATTACTTGAGATGCTTGATGTGATGAATAGAAGCATTGTAAAAAATAATGAAACCATCTACAAAGCTTAAATGGAAAACAAAGACCACAAGATTCTTAGTACATACTAGGATTATTAAAGAATAAATCATTGATGCTCTAGATAAGTTCTCAATAATAATAAATAAAAAGAGATAAAGGATCCCTTATCTTAAGCCATGGGAAGAGGGAAAGAAACCCAAAGCTTACCCATTAAGCATTATCAAAAACCAAGCATTATTAATACAATTTTTAATTAGAAAATAAATTTATTAGAAAACCCAAATAAATTTAGAATATGGAAAAGAAAGTCCCAAGAGATGTTATCAAAGGATTTGGTAATATCTAATTTGAAAAGAATGTTGCCTCTTCTAGTCTTTGCATCAAGATCATGAATTAATTCTTGGGCCAGTAAAATATTATCAAAAATAGATCTACCTCTAATAAAACTAGTTTGGGTGAGAGAGATGATTTTATTAAGTAAAGGACTAAGCCTGATGGTTTGAATTTTGGAAATCAACTTATTGAAGAAGGTTCAAAGATGAATAGGTCTAAAATCACTCTAAATAGTCTGGATTATCTTTCTTAGGTATGAGAATGATAGAAGTACTAGAAAAATATCTAGGAAATGTGTTACCATTAATAAAATGAACCACAACCTCAATCAAATCATTTTTAATGATAAACTAACATTTTTGAAAAAATTGAGTAGTAAAACCCTCTGGACTAGCAACGGAATCTATATTCATGTTATTAAGGAATTACAACATTTTCATCTTCATTAGGCATGATGGTAAGCAAATCATTATCATCATTAGTGACAATAGAAGGAATCAAATGTGATTTAGAAATAGCTTCATAAAAGCAACTCTTACTAAGCATATTTCCAAAGTAATTTATAATCGATTCCTTAATATCATTTTTCTCCATAATCTGAACACCATTGTCATCTTTAATCTTTTGAATATTATTTAATGCTCTATTTTTATTAATTAAAGCATGGAAATACCGGGTATTCCTATCACCATCCGCAATATGCATACTAGCAGCTTTTTGGCACAAGTAACTCTCTTCCATATTTTGGAAGTTAACAAGTTTATCTTTTGCCTCAGTCAAGTCCTTTATCTAAGAAGGATCAGACATAACAGAGATTTGAAGATCACAAACCAATTTTTAATATCTTTAATATTAGCAAAAAGGTTTTTAAAATAATGTTTGTTCCACAAACCCAAATTTTGTTTAAGTCTTTTAAGTTTAAACCAATGTCTTTTCATCCCCATAATCAAATTATTAGGTTGTAAAGGAGCTTTCCAATTATTAGCCATAACATCAAAAAAATCAATATGTTGAATCACATGTTACGAAATATAAAGAGAGAGGATCTATGTAATCTATTAAAGTTATATTTAATAGAAACTAGAAGAAGAGCATGATCAGACAAGGTTTTGCTTAAATGGTCAACAAAAGTAATAGGCCATTGAGTAATCTAATGAGTATTAAAAAGAATACAGTCTAACCTTTGCCAAAGTCTAGAGTTTTGCTAAGTATAATTAGAACCCTTAAAGATAATATCAATCAAATTACAATCAAGGATCATATTGGAAAAATCTTCCATGGAATGAATATTGGGAGAGCAGTCACCACTTCATTCAAATAGTGTTGAAATCACCACCCATAAACCAAGGTTTGTTGACCGAAATAGCAAAATTCCTCAAATTATCCCAAAGAAGATTTCTACTAGATCTATAACAAGATGCAACAAAAGAGCCCAAAACATAATAGTCGCCATAAGAGATTTTAGCATTGACAACTTGTTGTAAATCATCAATAATAGAAACCTCAACATAATTATTCCAAAAACACCAAATCTTATTATTAACATTAGAGAAAAATTTATTGGTAATTCTTGCAACATGGTTAATTTTATTAGCATGAATTATAGGCTCCAAAATAATAAGTAAATAAATATCATGAATGTGAGGAAGAATTCAAATATGATTATGAATATAGAGGGTATTGATCCCTTTAACATTCCAAACATAGAAAATTAAACATAAGTAAAATAAAAAGGGGTTAAGCAAAGGTTAATTAGAGAGGAGGAGAGGCCCTTGGATCTAGTGTTTTTGGATGATTTGGGAGAGTAATTTTTAACACTTTTTTTTAGGATGATAAGTTTGAAAACCATTTTATTTTCCCCTAGATTCATCATCCAAGTAAGATTTAGTAATAATGGTCATAAAGTTAGGAGAATTCCATGAGTGTTTAGAGGAAAGTTCACCCTCTTCAAAATCCATATTAAGTTGAAAAGTAGGATTAATATGAATATCAAGATTAGAAAAGAGAACCATTGATGATTTAGATTCATTTAAAGCACAAGTAGTTAAATCGGATCAAATATTTTCAAGCTCGACATCATTTAAATCCTCATTAAAAGCTTCATTTTCATCAATCAAAGCCAGTATAGATGCAAGAATAGAATCAGAGGAAACATAATCCTCTTCCAATAACTTTGAAAATTTATTATTCTTTGCATTAGAAATATTCAAATTCAAAGAGGAAAAAAGGTAAATCATTCTTCCCATTTTGAAAATCAATCGAATCTATATCAACACTAGGAGCTGAAACTTGTTCAACATGATTAACCCCAATATCCAAGGATTCAACCTCAATAATAGCCTTCATAGAATTCTTAGGATCCGAGGTTGATTTTTGAACATAAGTAGGGATCCGTTTATGGGTAGGAACAACATTCTCTTTAGGAGGATTTCATTTTTTTTATAAGTGGGGATATATAATAAAACATTACAAATTGTCATGACCACGAATTTTATAGGGGTAACAAAAAATTGGAAGGTTCTCCAATTCAACCTTTTGGAATACCCATATTTCTTAGAGCCAATCCAAACTTCCTTGGAGTATTTTTTAGTTATGTCTAATTCCATGAGGATCCGAGCCATAGATGGGTGAGATTGCTCAGCAGTTGCTTGGTCGAGTTGCAAAGGCTGACTAAATATAGCACCAACAGCAAAATGCACATGATGGGTAATAAAATTAATGCACATATTAAGAAAATAAAACCACACGGAGATAATAGGAGATTCTTCCTTAATATCAAAAAAGGGGTGACCACTTCAACAAACACATTTGATAGCTAAAGATGAAATAAGAATGACGTGAAAAATTACATGATTAATCCATATCATTAGAAAGTTGAATCAGGATATGCCGAGGGTCAATAAGATCAATCGAGAAAGCACCTGTAAGCTTGAGATTATGAAAAAAAGCTTATCCAAATTGGGATGGCATGAACAAATTTCGATAAGAAAAAAATTCAAATGGTTTTCCAACTTTTCAACATCCACATGAGAGCACATTATGGCTGGAAAACCTCTAAAGACATCTAAATGAGATTAATCAAATCAGAGAGGCTTACGAGAGGTTCCTTAAAGATTTAGTAGAAGATGGAGCATTAGGGCGGCCAAGCCCCAAAGTGTCGGATGCCCTAGTCGAAGCATCCATAATTTGAGGTGGAACCCAAGGAATAGAACTCATCGTAACCATGATCAATGATGAAGCATCATGCAAACTACCAGATGTAATTCAAGCCTTTGAATTTGGTTGAAACCAAGGCCAAAGCCACATAAATCCCCAGTCGGGGATGCACCAAGAGGATTCAAAATTTTGAAAATGAGAAGCTTCGAGGAAAGGGGTTTGGTTTAGGGTTTAGGGTTTAGGGTTTGAGGTTTGAGGTTTAGGGTTTAGGATTAGGTTTTGGTTTAGGTTTAGGGTTTAGGGTTTTAGGTTTAGGGTTTATAGTTTAGGGATTAGTTTAGGGTTTAGGTTTTTAGGCATAGGGTTTAGGGTTTTAGGTTTAGGGTTTAGGGAAGTTTAGGGTTTAGGGTTTAGGGTTTAGAGGTTTAAGTTTAGGGTTTTAGGTTTAGTTTAGGTTTAGATTTTAATTTAGGTTATTTTTAGGGTTTAGATTTAGGGTTTAAAATTTTAAGTAAATTAGTCTTTAAGTTTATTTAGTTTACTTTTATTTATTTTAGTTTATTATCTTTTTTAATTAGATTTAGGTTTATTTTTTTATTTAGTTTAGTTTATTTATTTTAGGTCTTTTTATTTTAGTTTAGGTTTTTAATTTAGTTAATTTTTTAGGTTTAGATTTAGGTTTAGGTTTATTTTTTATTTTAGTTGTATTTTTATTTTATTTTTTAGGTTTAGGCTTTATTTTTAGTTTTAGGTTTAGGTTTAGATTTTTATTTTATTTTCTTAGGTTTTAGGTTTAGGTTTTATGTTTTTATTTTAGGTTTTATTTTTAGTTGATTTTATTTTATTTAGTTTAGGTTTAGGTTTAGGTTTAGTTTATTTTAAGTTTAGATTTAGGTTTTATTTATTTTAGTTTAGTTCATTTTAGTTTTGGTTTAGGTTAATTATATTTTTATTTTGTGTTTAGTTTTTTTTTTTAGTTTAGGGTTTAGGTTTTTATTTTGTTTTTTATTTTATTTTATTTTAGGTTTATTTTATTTTTATTTTATATTTAGTTTTTTTTTTCTTAGGTTTTTTATTTTTTTAGTTTAGTTTAGGTTTCTATTTATTTTATTTTAGTTAAGTTATTATTTTTTTATTTTATTTAGTTTCGGTTTAGGTTTTTAGCTTTTTAAGGTTTAGGGTTTAGGGTTTAGGGTTTTTTTTGGGTTTAGGGTTTAGGGTTTAAAGTTTATGTTTTAGGCCATAAGTTTTAGGGTTTATGGTTTAGGGATTAGGGTTTAAGGTTTAGGGTTCAAGGTTTAGGGTTTAAGGCTTTTAGGGTTTAGTGTTTGGGGTTTAGGGTTTAAGGTTTAAGTTTTAGGTTTAAGGTTTTTGGTTTTTTTTTATAGAGAACAAATTCAGATTCAACATTTCATCTTTTTGATTTCATGAACCAAGTAACAGACCAAGTTTTCTAAGACACAAGCGATAACATAGATAAAAAATGAGCACACATAGAGCAAATTAAAAACCCTAGATAAATAGAACCGTCTCTAATATAAAGGTACAATTCCATAAGTAGTTGATCGGATCACCCATTCTTCATTTTCCCTAGTTCACATCATAACCACCCTAGCCTCTCGAGTAGCAGGATCCACAATCATATCCCCGATCTCTCCCTTAGCCACCACCACGGCTATAACCTCCATCACTCATCCCGCCTTCATAACTTCCACTACTCTGACCACCACCTCCATACCCACCAGCACCTCTAGATCCCTCACCACCACAGCGATAACTAGCACCTCCGCCTTTGACTCCACCACTAGATCTAGATTGAGCCTAGTTGATAGTGATGTTCCTGCTATGAAAGTTCTGCCCATTCTTAGGGTTTAGGTTTATGTTTTGGTTTATTAGGTTTTAGGGTTTAGGTTTTTTTTAGCTTATTTAGTTATTTTAAGTTTAGGTTTAGGGTTTGGGGTTTAGAGTTTAGGGTTTAGAGTTAGGGTTTAGGTTTAGGGTTTAGGGTTTAAGGTTTTAGGATTTATGCTCTTAGGGTTTAGCATTATGGTTTAGGCTTTAGGGTTTTTTAATGTTTAGGGTTTAGGTTTTAGGGTTTAGGGTTTGCGGTTTAAGATTTAGGGGGGTTTATGGTTTTTTTTTAAATAGGTAAACCAGTAGGCATATGTTTATTTAGTTTATTTACTTATTTATTTATTTATTTTATTTTATTTTATTTATTATTTTTATTTAGGTTTATTTTTATTTTTATTTTTATTTAGTTTAGTTTATTTATTTTAGGTTTATTTATTTTAGTTTAGGTTTTTATTTTAGTTTATTTTCAGGGTTTTGGTTTTGGTTTATTTTTAAGTGGACTTTTATTCTTATTTTATTTTTTAGATTTAGATTTTATTTTTTATTTATAGGTTTAGGTTTACATTTTTATTTTATTTTTTAGGTATAGGTTTATTTTTAGGTTTTAATTTTAGTTTATTTTATTTTATTTAGTTTAGGCTTAGGTTTTATTTATTTTAGTTTACGTTTAGGTTTATTTTTTATTTATTTTATTTTATTTTAGGTTTAGGTTTTTTAGTTTAGGGTTTAGGTTTTATTTTATATTTATTTTAGATTTTATTTTAAGGTTTACTTTTTTAAGTTCAGGTTTTTATTTAGTTTTTAAATTTTTTTAGTTTAGATTTATTTTATTTTTATTTTACATTTACTTTTTATTTTATTTAGGCTTTTTATTCTTAGATTTATTTTATTTTTTAGTTTACTTGAGGTTTTTATTTATTTTATTTTTGTTTATTTTTATTAGTTTATTTTATTTTATTTTTAGGATTAAGTTTAGCTTTTAATTTAATTTCATTATTTTATTTTATTTAGGTTTATGTTTTTTTATTTATTATATTTTTTAGATTTTATTTAGTTTAGGTTTAGCTTTTTAGGTTTTTAGGGTTTAAGGTTTAGGTTTAGGGTTTAGGGATTAGGGTTTAAGGTTTTAGGGTTTAGGGTTTTATGATATAGTTTAACATTAGTGTTTAGGTTTAGGTTTATTTAGGTTTTAGGGTTTAAGATTAAGGTTTAGGTTTAGGTTTAGGGTTTAGGGTTAGCTCAAGGTTTAGGAGTTTAGTGTTTAGGTTTAGCTTTAGGGTTATAGTTTTAGTTTAGGGTTTAGGGTTTAAGTTATGTGTTAGTTTAGAGGGTTTAGGATTTTAGGGTTTAGGGCTTAGGTTTAAGTTTAGTTAGGGTTACATTTAGGGTTAAGTTTAGGCTTAGGTGTAGGGTTTTAGGGTTTTGGGTTTTTAGTATAGGTTTGTAGGCATAGGGTTGTAGGTTTAGGGTTTAGGGTTGTAGGTTTTGGGTATAGGGTTTAGGGTTTAAGGTTTAGGATTTAGGGTTTAGTGTCTAGGGTTTAGGGTTTAGGTTTTTTCTTTTAAAAAAAATTAAGTAAACCGATAGGCTTAGGTTTATTTAGTTTATTTATTATTTATTTTAATTTATTTAATTTTTTATATTTATTTAGGCTTTTTTATTTAGTTTATTTATTTTAGGTTTATTTAGTTTAGTTTAGGTTTCTTATTTTAGTTTATTTTTTAGGTTTATGTTTAGGTTTATGTTTATTTTTTAATTTAGTTTTATTTTTATTTTAGTTTATATGTTTAGGTTTTATTTTTTATTTTTAGGTTTAGGTTTAGGATTTTATTTTATTTTTTATTTAGGTTTTAGGTTTTTATTCTATGTTTTATTTATTAGTTTAGGTTTAGGTTTATTTTTAGTTTATTTTATTTTATTTAGTTTATGGTTTAAGTTTAGTTTATTTGAGGTTTAGGTTTAAGTTTTATTTATTTTAGTTTAGTTTATTTTATTTTGTTTATTTTATTTTTATTTTAGATTTAGGTTTTTATTCGTAGTTTATGGTTTACGTTTTATTTTTTTATTTGTTTCTCAGTTTTATTTTTATGTTTACTTTTTAAGCTTAGATTTTTATTTTATTTAGGTTTTTTATTCTTTGGTTTATTTTATTTTTTTAGTTTAGTTTTGGTTTTTATTTATTTTATTTTAGTTTAATTTCATCTTTTTATTTATTTTATTTTTAGGTTTAGGTTTAAGTTTTAGTTTAAGTTTAGGTTTAGGTTTAGGTTTTAGTTTTGGTTTTCATTTTATTTTATTTTTTTATTTTATTTAGGCTTAAATTTTTTTTTTAATTTTTCATTTCATTTAGTTTAGGTTTAGGTTTTTAGGGTTGTAGGTTTTAGGGTTTAGAGTTTAGGGTTTAGGGTTTAGGGCTTACGGTTTATGGTTTTAGGATTTAATGTTTAGGGTTTAGGTTCTCCGATTTTAAGATTTAGGGTTTGGGGTTGTAGGTTTAGGGTTTAGGGTTTTGAGTTAGGGTTTTTTTAAAAAAAATTGTTCTAATTTTTTTTAAAATTAAGTAAAGTGGTAGGTTTAAGTTTATTTAGATTATTTTTTATTTATTTTAGTATTTTAATTTATTTTATTTTTATTTTTATTTAGTTTAGTTTACTTATTTTAGGTTTATTTATTTTAGTTTATTTTTTAGGTTAAGGTTTATGTTTAGGCTTATATTTTTAGTTTGGTTTAGTTTTTTTATGGTTTAGGTTTTATTTTTTATTTTTAGGTTTAGGTTTAGGTTTTTTATTTTATTTTTTAAGATTTAGATTTTGAGTTTTTATTTTAGGTTTTACTTTTTTACTTTAGGTTTTGGTTTATTTTTATTCTATTTTATTTTATTTAGGGTTTGGGTTTAGGTTTAGGTTTAGTTTACTTTAGGTTTAGGTTTAGGTTTTATTTATTTTAGTTTAGGTTTAGGTTTATTCTATTTTTATTTTAGGTTTAGTTTTTTTTTTAGTTTAGGGTTTAGTTTTATTTTTTTATATATTTAGGTTTATTTTTTAGGGTTAGGATTTTATTTAGTTTTTATTTTATTTTATTTTATTTTACATTTATTTTATTTATATTTAGGTTTAGTTTTAGTTTTGTTTATGTTTTATATTTTTTAGTTTAGTTTAGGTTTTTTATTTATTTTATTTTTTCTTTTTAGTTTTAGGTTTAGGTTTTAGTTTAGGTTTTTAATTTATTTAATTTATTTTGGTTTAGGTGTATTTATTAATTTTATTTTTAGGTTTTATTTTGTTTTGGTTTAGGTTTTTAGCTTTTTAGGGTTTAGGGTTTGGGGTTAGTTGAGCATTTATGGATTTTATTTAATTTTTTTAATTTTTTTATGGTTTAGGTTTAGGGTTTAGGTTTTAGGTTTTAAAGTTTAGAGTTTAGGGTTTAGGATTTTAGGGTTTAGATTTTAGGTTTAATGCTTAGGTTTAAGGTCTGGGGGTCAGGATTTAGTTTAGGGTTTAAGGTTTTTAGTTTTGTTATTTTTAATAGAGAACAAGTTTAGATTCAACATTTCTTCTTTTCATTTTCATCAATGAAGTAACATAGCAAATTTTCTTAGACACAAGCGACGACATAGATCAAAAATGAGCACACATAGAGAAAATCAAAAATCCTATATATTTAGAACCGTCTATACTGTATAGATATAGTTCCATAAGTAGCGATTTATCGATTGGATTCTTTAGTTTCTCCGGTTTCCATGGAACCACCACCCTCTCCAGTGGCGGGATCACCATCATTCCACTCTCTTCCCACCACCAGTAGCTCGGTAAGCTCCTCCACCTCCTCCACCTTTGCTCTCACCACCTCCATATCCACCGGCACCTCCATATCCCACCACCATGTGATTATCACCCGACCCCAGCCTCCCTTGGAGGTTGAGCATGACTGATGGTGACGTTCCTGCCGTCAAGGTTCTGCCCATTCATAGGGTTTAGGTTCCTTTTTAAGGAAATTAAGGGAATTTTATTACCATAAAGAAAAAGTACAAAGTCCTTAAAGCGGTAAATCTAAACTAAAAACAATAAGTCCTAAAGAGATAAAACCCCTAACTATTACAATAATATAAGAAAAAAAAGCAACAATATCAAAAGCAAAAGGAAAACCAAATCAGCAACAACAACAGATCCATGTGCGTAATAGCAACATCCACTAGGTCCTTTTGATACCAGCAAGATCCACCTGCCAGATTCTCCCAACCTATAAAACAAATCTGCAACATACTAATGAAAGTATGGTACAATTAAGCAAGCATAAATAGTATGAGCAAGAAAGTGAAAGAAAGTTATCATCATCTCATGTTGGAACTATATGTAACATCTAAACTTCCAAGAAGGGTTACCATTACTTATAGTCTGACAAATGAGAATAATGGAAACATCAAGGCCATCATTGCCGACATACCTCTTGTAGCCCATCATCCCAGTCCATCATCTTGCAGTAAACTCTTCCAAGCAGCGGACATAATAATAGCAAAGCCACCAAAACAAAATAAAGCCCAATAAGGCAGAAAAATCAACCAACCACGAGACAATGGTGAGAACACCACCAAACCCACCACCAAGAGGAACAACAACATCAATGGGAACAAGCATCATGACCTTAACAACACAAACAAGAAACTAAACCAAAAAGAAAAACAAGAAGCTCATGTCCTCCACAACAAATAGAAAGGGCAAGGTCACCAAACTAAAAGGAAGCGTGTGAAGTAGCCAAGAGAGGAGAACCATAGTAGGACCATGCCAACTAGCATGTCACCAACAAAGCAGGAATGAAAAGGACAAAATAGCCATCCAACGAAGCAGACAAAATAGCTAACCAACCAGACAAGGCCTGCCTCCACCACTGACGAGAAAATCCAAATCAATGAAAAGATCGATAGCATCCATCTTGCCAAAACCACCCAAGACAACCAAGAAAAGGGTAGAAGCAAATAATATCATCCACCAAACCCAAACAATGCAGTAAAAATTCTAATCCAGGTGAGGTGAATTGCCAACCAAAAATAAAATGGAGCAAAGATGAGTAAGGCAGACTAAAAGCAATCCATCTAGAGTAATAACAATACAGCAAGAACACCACAAAAGCCAACAACAAAAGTAGGAGAAATATCAATGAGAGCATCATAACCAAATTGAGTTAAGGCACAAACCAAGTCACTAGATCCCAAAGCAAAATAATAGCCACTAAACAGGCATCAACTAGCCAACCCAAAATAACAACTAAAATAAAAGAACCAAAAGAGGAAGACAATTCTGAGGAAATAAAATGACAACCAAACAATAATACCAACAAACACCAATCCACAATAAGAAGAAATAATAGTCAACATAATAACCTCCACCTTGCCAAATCAATCAAAATTAGACCACCAACAACCCTCAGTCTACCACCAACAAATTGAATAAACTAGTCCTGACGACCAACCATCCATATAACGACCCACCCCAGAGCTGCCAAACAAGGCCACCAACCACCAGTAAAATCCACTTAGTTAAGGAAGCAACTAGCCCAAAGATATGGAAAACCCATACAAAAATAGCAAATCCACCACCTAAATGAAGGTCACCAAAATAACCAACTAATAATAATCACCTAATAAACAAGCAAATGACCGAACCGAATAATCTAGGAAAAAAAATAGGAACCACTAAGTAGCAAACACCAGGCCAACCTAACATCAAGAGCTCAAAAACAAAACCCAACATAGGCCCAAGAGTGAAAGTAAACAAATGACCACAACCCGAAGAGGATTTAACAAAGGGGAACCAAAAGTAATGACTCATAAAAAAGATTAATTAAGAGAGGAGAGGGAGGTCGCAGCAGATCTAGTGTTTTTGGATTATTTGGGAGGAAAGTTTTTAAGATTAATTTTCTTTTTAGCATGATAAGTTCAGAAAACATTCTCTTTTCCCATAGAATCATCATCCGAGAAGGATTTATATACACTAGTCACAGATTTAAGGGATGTCTCCTGTATAGAAGTTAGTTCTCCTTCTTCCAATCCATTAGAATTTATTAAAGGAAAATGAGCATCAGGTATAGCAAGTGAGGGAGCCGAAACAAAATTATTAAGAAGGAAATTATAAACATCAAGCCCTTAGGTCTTATTAGAAGAAAACCAAATCTTTTTTGAGAATTTAAATCATCACGAACTAAAGTAAAGTTAGGTTTTTCAAACTGAATTTTATGAAAAGCCAAAGCCATATTCTACATTGAATTTGAGTGATGCATAAAATTGACATCCTTATTAATATTTTCAATTAAAGCTTCATGTTTGTCAATCAAAATGGAGGCAGGATGGGATCAACTCAGGAGGAAAAAAATTATCATCCAAACATTTAGAGAAATTATTATTTTCCACATTAGAAACCTTCAATTGCATAAAATAAATTAGTGGTAAAACACACTTATTAGGAATATTCAAAAAATCCTTTTTATAAATTAACTTTTTGATATTTAATAGTGGTCGACTTAAGGTTAGGAACAAAAGTTTCCTTCACAAGAATTTTTTTTAGGTGAGGATGCATAATGAAACATTTAGAATTATTGTGCTCATGGATTTTACAATGAGAACAAAAGATAGGAAAATTTTCAAAATCAAATTTTTTGCATATAGCAATTCTTAGATCCCAACAGATTTCTTTTGGGGCTTGTAATGTAATTCAACAGGATTCTAGCCATGGAAGGTTGAGATTTTGTAGCCATTGCGATCAATTTTGGCAATGATCAAGCACCACAAAGAGGAATTGATGATTACTTGAAATGAATTTGCATATTGGGGAGAAATCCAAACTAGAATGATTAGGGATTCTTCTAATATCAAATAATGGAGTCCATTTTAGCAACCTCATTTGGAAGTGAAAACAAAATAAGAATGATAAGAAAAAAAGCACAGTAATCAAGCGTTCTTTATGAATCAAAATATTTGCGGATGGTTAAACCAATCATAAAAGCACCCAAAAGTTTCAGACTATGAAAGAAAGTGCGAATGTTTTCTAGATTCAGACTACGAAGAGTAAACATACCAACCAAAGTGAATTCAAATGGCTTAGCAAGCTTTTCCGCAATCATATCAAAGCACATAACCATGGGCATGCCTCGAGAAGAAGTCAAAACAAATTTTAGGGATTCACTTAAATAGCTATCCTTATTAGTGAGGGCATCTTTGAATGATTTTGAAGCAGTCGAAGCCAATGTAGTTGATGCCCTAGCAAGATCCATTGGATCCATCAATTTCCCCGATGGAATCATCGAGGAAGATGCCAATCCACAGTGTCACTATAAGTAAAACATGAAAGCGGCCAACGACCATCAATTCTAGAAGGAATCTAGTGAGAATCAAGCCAAACAACCATCAAGCAGCAGCCAGAAAGCCAAAAATGAGAGGTGAAAAGGGGAATCACCAGAGCACGAGGTTGAGGGCTCGGGTGGTGAGTGGGTTTGGCAGTGTGTACAAGAGGCGAGGATACTTGTATGACTGGCTGCTTACTAGGAATTTAGGGTAACTATTTATTTTTAGGGTTTTTGGTTTAGGGTTTAGAAACTTAAACCTAAACCTAAAGTAACTAAATAAATTAAAAAATAAACCTAAATCTTAAAACCTAATAAACCTAAACCTAGGGTTAGGGTATAAGGTTTAGGGGTATAAGGTTTAGGGTTTAGGGTTTAGGGTTAGGGTATAAGGTTTAGGGTTTAGGAATTAGGTTAAGGGTTTAGAGCTTTAGGGTCTATGCTTTTAGGTTTAGGATTAGGGTTTAGGGTTTAGGTTTTAGGGTTTATTGTTTTTTAGGGTTTAGGGTTTGGGATTATGGTTTAGGGTTTAGTGTTGAGGATTTAGTGTTTACAGTTTTTAAGGTTTAGGTTTTAGGGTTTAAGGTTTAGGGCTTAGGGCTTAGGGTTTTGGGTTTGGGGTTTAGTTTTTTAGGGTTTTGGGTTTTGGGTTAGTTTTAGGGTTAGGATTTTTTTTAATTTTATTTTTATTTTTATGATTTAGGGTTTTGGGTTTAGGATTTAGGTTTAGGGTTCAAGTTTTAGTTTAGGTTTATTTTTAAATTAAGTAAATGGTAGTTTTATGTTTTTTAGTTTATTTGATTTATTTTTTTATTTTTTTATTTTTTTTTTTTTTTTTTATTTTTAGTTAGGTTTATTTTTTTTAGTTTGTTTTTTAGGTTTTGGTTTAGGCTTATGTTTATTTTTTTAGTTTAGTATTATTTTTATTTTATTTTTTAGTTTTAGGTTTTATTTTTTTATTTTTAGGTTTAGGTTTAGGTTTTAATATATTTTATTTTAGGTTTAGGTTTTAGTTTTTTACTTTAGGTTTATTTTGGTTTTATTTTTTAGTTTATGTTTAGGTTTATTTTTAGTTTATCCAATTTTATTTAGTTTAAGGTTTAGGCTTAGTTTATTTTAGTTTTAGGTTTAGGTTTTATTTATTTTAGTTTAGTTTGTTTTAGTTTAGGTTTAGGTTTATTTTATCTTGTTTATTTTAGGTTTAGGCTTTTTTCTAGTTTAAGGTTTAGGTTTTATTTTTTATTTATTTTTAGGGTTATTTTTTAGGTTTAAGTATATATTTTATTATATTTTAGGTTTATTTTATTTTTATTTTTCATTTACTTTTTATTTTATTTATATTTTTTATTATTAGGTTTATTTTATTTCTTTAGTTTAGTTTACGTTTGTATTTATTTTATTTTTAGGTTTAAGTTTTGGTTTAGGTTTGCATTTATTTTAGGTTTTTATTTTATTTTATTTTTTTATTTTATTTAGGTTTAGGTTTTTTTTAATTTATTTTATTTTTAGGTTTTATTAAGTTTAGGTTTAGGCTTTTAAGTTTTTAGGGTTTGGGCTTTAGGGTTTTGGATTTAGGGTTCAGGGTTTTGAGTTTAGGGTTAGGGTTAGGTTTTTTTTGGGTTTAGGTTTTTGGTTTAGGGTTAAGGCTTTAGTTTGGGGTTTAGGGATTTTTTTTTACAGAGAACAAATTCAGATTTCATCAACCAAGTAACACACAAAGTATTTTAAGACATAAGGGATGACCTAGATCAAGAATGAGCACGCACAGAGCAAATCAAAAACACTAGATAACTAGAACCGTCTCTATTATAAAGACACAGTTCCATAAGTAGCAGATCAGATCGATCATTCTTCAGTTTATCCAGTTCCAATTAAAACCACCTTAGCCTCTTGAGTAGCGGGATCCACCATCATATCCCCGATCTCTCTGTCCACCACCACCACAATTGCAACCTTCATCGCTCCTCCCACCTCCATAAACACCACTACTCCGACCACCATCTCCATATCCACCAGCACCTCCAGACCTTCCACCACTATTGTGATTACTGTTGCCTCCTCCTTCACCTCCACCGCTGAATCTACACTGTCCTTGGTTGACGGTGATGTTCCTTCCATCAAGGTTCTACTTTTTTTAGGGTTTAAGTTTAGGTTTAGATTTATTAGGTTTAAGGGTTTAGGTTTATTTTTTAATTTATTTAGTTACTTTAGGTTTAGGTTTAGGAATGGGGTTTAGGGTTTAGGGTTTAGGGTTTAGGGTTAGAGTTTATGGTTTAAGATGTAAGGTTTAGGGTTTAGGGTTTATGCTTTTAGGGTTTAGCATTTAGGGTTAGGGTTAAGGGTTTATGGTTTAGGATTTAGAGTTTAGGGTTTACAATTTTTTAGGGTTTAGGGTTTAGGGTTGTAGGTTTAGTGTTGTAGGTTTTAGGTTTAGGGTTTAGGGTTAGTTTTAGGCTTAGGGTTTAGGGTTTAGGGTTTAAGATTAAAGGTTTAGAGTTTTTTTAAAATTAAGTAAATCATCAGTTTAGGTTTATTTAGTTTACTTTGTGGTTTAGGGTTTAGTATTTTAGGGTTTATGCTTTTATGGTTAAGGGTTTAGAGTTACCGTTTAGGGTTTATGGTTTAGGGTTTAAGATTTTTAGGGTTTAGGGTTTAGGGTTGTAGGATTTCTATTGTAATGGTTTAGGGTTTAGGGTTAGTTTTAAGGTTTAGGGTAAGGGATTTTTTATTTTTTTATTTTTTATTTTAGGGTTTAGGATTTAGGATTTAGGTTTTAGGTTTAGGTTTCAAGTTTTAGTTTAGGGTTTAGGATTTTTAATTTTTTTTAACAAAGAACAATTTCAAATTCAATATTTCTTCTTTTTGATTTAATCAACTAAGTAATAGAGTAAGTTTTCTAAGACACAATGATGGCATATATAAAAAATGAGCATGCATAAAGCAAATCAAAAACCATTTATAAAGACACAGTTCTATTAGCGGTCGGATCGCGTGCGCCTCTCAGTTCTATCAGAGACCGACAACCTCTTGACGGGATCCACCATCCCCCAATCTCTCCCTGCCACCACCATGGTTGTAACCTCCTCCCCCACACCTCCCACTTGCTGCTTGACCACCCTCCATCCACGGCACCTCACAGATCCCCACCACCACTACAATAATCCACCTGACTCCTTTGCCTCCACCACCAAATGTAGACTGAGCTTGGTTGACGGTGATGTTTCTACCATCAAGGTTCTACCCATTCTTAGGTTTTAAGTTTACATTTAGGTTTATTAGGTTTTACAGTTTAGGTTTATTTTTTAATTTATTTCGTTTCATTAGGTTTAGGGTTTGGGGTTTTGGGTTTACTGTTTAGGGTTAGGGTTTAGGGTTTAGGGTTTAGGGTTTAGGATTTAGGATTTAGAGTTTTTGTATTTATGCTTTTAGGGTTTAGGGTTTAGGGTTTCAGGTGGCTAAGGGTTTAGCGTTTAGGGATAAGGGTTTAGGGTTGTATGTTTAGGGTTTAAGGTCTAGGTTTTAGGGTTTAGGATTTAGGGTTTAGGGTTTAATGTTTAGGGTTTTTTTTATTTGTAAATTACATAAACCAATAAGTTTAGGTTTATTTAGATATTTATTTATTTAGTTTAGTTTATTTTCTTTTTTATTTTTATTTAGGGTTATTTTTTTATTTAATTTAGTTTATTTATTTTAGTTTAGGTTTTTTATTTTAGTTTATTTTTTTGTCTAGGTTTATGTTTATGTTTATTTTTTAGTTTATTTTTATTTTTATTTTATTTTTTAGGTTTAGGTTTTATTTTTTATTTCTAGGTTTAGGTTTAGGTTTTTATTTTATCTTTTTAGGTTTAGGTTATAGTTTTTTTTATTTTAGGTTTACTTTTTAGGTTTAATGTTTTAGTTTAGGTTTAGGTTTATTTTTACTTTATTTTATTTTATTTAGTTTAGGGTTTAGATTTAGTTTATTTTAAGTTTAGGTTTAGGTTTAATTTATTTTAGTTTAGGTTTAGGTTTTCTTACTTTATGGTTTAGGTTTTATTTTTTATTTTTTTTAGATTTTATTTTAGTTTAGATTTTTATTTTATTTTAGTTTTTATTTAATATAGGTTTTAAGTTTTATTTATTTATTTTATTTTTAGGTTTTATTTAGTTTAGGTTTAGGTTTTTTGGTTTTTAGGGTTTAAGGTTTAGGGTTTAGGGTTTATGGTTTAGAGTTTATGGTTCGGGGTTTAGGGTTTAGGGTTTAGGGTTTATGGTTAGTTTTCTAAGACACAAGCGATGACATAGATCAAATATGTGCACACATAGAGAAAGTCAAAAAGCCTGGATAGTTAGAATAATCTCTATTGTAAACACACAGTTCCATAAGCTGCATATCGGGTTGGTCATTCTTCAGTTTGTCCTGTTCCCATCAGAACCACCCCGACCTCTCGAGTAGATGGATCCACCATCATATCCCAGATCTCTCCCTCTACAATCACCACGGTTGTAACCTCCGTCGCTCCTCCCATCTCCATAACCACCCTTTGCTTTCGACCCACCACTTCCCGTAGCACCTCTAGATCCCCACACACCACTATGATAATGCCACCTCGTCTTCACCTCCATAGATCTAGACTAAGCACGGTTGGGGTGATGTTCGCCATCAGGTTTTCCATTCTTTGGGTTTAGATTTAGGTTAAGGTATATTAGGTTTTAGGGTTTAGGTTTATTTTTTCATTTATTTAGTTACTTAAGGTTTAGGTTTAGGTTTTGGGGTTTTAGGGTTTATGGTTTAGGGTTTTAGGGTTTAGGGTTTAGGGTTTAGGGTTTAGGGTTAGGGTTTAGGGTTTAGGGTTTTTTATGGTTTAGGGTTTAGGGTTGTAGGTTTAGGGTTTTGGATTTAGGGTTTAGGATTTAGGGTTTATGGTTTTTTTTTAAATTAAGTAAACCGGTTAGTTTAGGTTTATTTAGTTTATTTTTTATTTATTTTAGTTTATTTTATTTTATTTTTTATTTTATTTAGTTTATTTTTTATTTATTTTAGTGTAGGTTTTTTATTTTCGTTAATTTTTTAAGTTTAAATTTAGGTTTAGGTTTATTTTTTAGTTGAGTTTTATTTTATTTTATTTTCTAGGTTTAGGTTTTATCTTTTATTTTTAAGGTTTAGGTTTAGGTTTAGGTTTAGGTTTTTATGTTATTTATTTAGGTTTAGGTTTTTGGTTTTTATCTTAGGTTTATTTTTAGGTTTAGGTTTATTTTTAGTTTATTTTATTTTATTTAGTTTATCTTTTGGTTTAAGTTTAATTTATTTTAGATTTAAGTTTTGGTTTTATTTATTTTAGTTTAGTTTAGGTTTAGGTTTATTTTATTTTTATTTTAGGTTTAGATTTTTTTTACTTTAATGTTTGGGTTTTATTTTTTATTTATTTTTAGGTTTTATTTTTAGGCTTAGCTTTTGTTTATTTTAGTCTAGTTTATTTAGTTTATTTTTTATTTATTTTATTTTATTTTATTTTATTTTATTTTTTATTTTTATTTTGTTTATTTTTTATTTATTTTAGTGTAGGTTTTTATTTTCGTTTATTTTTTAAGTTTAAGTTTAGGTTTAGGTTTATTTTTTAGTTGAGTTTTATTTTTATTTTATTTTCTAGGTTTAGCTTTTATTTTTTATCTTTATGTTTAGGTTTAGGTTTAGGTTTTTAAGTTATTTTTTTAGGTTTATGTTTTAGGTTTTTATCTTTGGTTTATTTTTAAGTTTAGGTTTATTTTTAGTTTATTTTATTTTATTTAGTTTATCTTTTGGTTTAAGTTTAATTTATTTTAGATTTAGGTTTTGGTTTTATTTATTTTAGTTTAGTTTAGGTTTAGGTTTATTTTATTTTTATTTTAGGTTTAGATTTTTTTTAGTTTAAAGTTTGGGTTTTATTTTTTATTTATTTTTAGGTTTTATTTTTAGGCTTAGCTTTTATTTATTTTAGTTTAGTTTATTTTAGTTTAGGTTTAGTTTATTTTTATTTTTATTTTAGGTTTAGGTCTTTCTTTCATTTAGGGTTAAGGTTTTATTTTTTATTTATTTTTAAGTTTTGTCTTTTAGGTTTATTTTTTATTTATTTTAGTTTATTTTATTTTTTGTTTTAGTTTATTTTATTTTTTATTTTTATTTTTATTTTTATTTAGTTTAGTTTATTTATTTTAGGTTTATTTACTTTAGTTTAGGTCTTTTAATTTAATTTAATTTTTAGGTTTAGGTTTAGGTTTAAGTTTATTTTTTAGTTTAGTTTTATTTTTATTTTATTTTTTAGGTTTAGGTTTTAGTTTTTTTTAGGTTTTGGTTTAGTTTTTTTTTTAATTTTTTAGGGTTAGGTTTTAGGTTTTTATTTTAGATTTATTTTAGGTTTTATTTTTTAGTTTAGGTTTAGGTTTATTTTTAGTTTAAGTTATTTTATTTAGTTTAGGTTTAGGTTTAGGTTTAGTTTATTTTAGGTTTAGGTTTAGGTTTTCTTTATTTTAGTTTAGTTTATTTTAGTGTAGGTTTATTTTATTTTTATTTTAGGTTTAGGTTTTTTTTAAGTTTATGGTTTAGGTTTTATTTTTTTATTTATTTTTAGGTTTTATTTTTATGTTTATTGTTTAGGTTTAGGGTTTCATTTAGTTACATTCAGCGATGAAGACTTACTCCAACAGACGACCGAGCACAACCTCATCTTTACATTATAGTGGATGTTGGAAGATACAGGCTATCTAGAGTTCCGGTTGACCCAGGTGTATCAGTCAACATTATGAGTCTAAGTACCCTTGCTTACTTAAACATCGAAATCTCCAAACTATAAAAAGAAAGGATGATGTTGAGAGGATTCAATGAACAAGGCGAGAGGGCCATGTGGTGTTTATTTTTTGGATGGGGGGGGGGGGGCACATTGCACAAATGGTAGGGGGGGGGGGGGGGTATGATGTACTATCTCAAAAGATAGAGGCATCACCCTACAATGAACCTAATCACATAATAAGGACTCCTAAAGCATGATGGGTATTCCAATGTACCAGAGATTCTTCCCCTACTTTACATGGATGAATAAAGTAGGGTTTATATTAAACCAAGTTCTTAAGTTCCCTATGGAGGTAAGCCTCTATAGTTAATTACATCTTAGGAAATTAAATTTTTGAAGAATACTCTTGATTAAAGTAGAGATAATCATCTCAAATATTTTAAAGTTAGTATCAAAGGATTGGTTGTATTTGAAATCAATTGGGAAAGTTTAAGGAGAAGACTTATTTTTGGAATCTAAATGAAATAAGTATGAAATGCTCATGATACTAGGAAGCCTAGAAAGCATTTCAATCTATCTTATGGTTGGGCTTTATAATTTTAAAGTTGAAGAGATTTATATTTTTTTTGAGTTGAAATTTAATTAGATTAATTGGGCTTATAATCCACCAACACATGGTTGTGGGAATGCCTTAAAGGTGAGGATTTATGCTCGTAGCTCAAAGGAAATAGCTACCTCATATCCTAAATCTAAGGAGCTTTAGTACGAGCTAAACCATGACCAAAATCTAAGTAGCAGTGGACATAAGGGTTTACCTCCACAGAGAATATAATTATCTAATTTTTTGGACTTATAATCACACGGGTGGACACTAACTCCTATGATTTTAAAACCATGTAGTCCAGTCTTATGAATTGCAAGATAACTAGGATAGTTATTTAATTAGAAAGATACTAAAGTCCTAAACACACTCCCTAAGAGACTAGAGATTGAGTGGTATGAGTATATGACTTAATTTATAGATGCAAAATCTTTTCAAATTTTATTTCATTTTAGACATATTATTTTGATAGAGGCTTTAGGATTTCTTGTGCCTAAATGCATGATGGAATAGGTTATGGGTCAAATTAGCTAGAAGAAGGTGTTCTCCACCATAAGGGATGCCCTCATACATGAAGCATTCTTTTATCATGCAAGGATGGAGATCCTTCATGTTCAAGAGAGAAAGAATATGCATGCATGATGTGAAACATTCAATCATACAACTAAGGGATTGCTAAATCTTGTAATTATCTTATTTATGTCTTCAATTTTCAGATGAGGTTATGAGTTGTTTAAAATTTAGAGTGATTAGTAGGGTAGAAAAGTTATTTTTTATCCTAGAGAGCTAATCATATCAACACACATCAAGGCATCAATCATTTAAGAAACTATGGAAAGCATGTTGTTGTAATGCACAATGTAAACATAACATCAAACAATTATATAAACTATCATAAAAGATTAAAAGGTCGGTGAGGTCAGGTACCATCATACAACTCCAAGAGAGAAAAGATGGGTAACCGAGATCTATCCTTATACAACCTGGAATATGAAAGAATAAAGTATAATTGTATTAAATGTTATAGGGGTCTCCTTCTTCATATCTCCATTTGATTTGGTTCCTTTGAGTTGGATGGTACTTACTTGAGGAGGCATCACGGGCACCACCTTAGGACAAAACTTGTTCATTAATCCCCATAGCACTAATCCTAAATCATATTGCAAAAACTACATTTATGTGGGAAAAGTAAATCTAACTACACCTGCAAAATAGAGGTTTACTAAATATACATATAATCTTAAGTAGTTGTATTTATAATTTGGACTTAGCACCTTACACAAGGGTAACTAAGCCCACCTATCCTAACTTGGATTATGCTTAAGGAATTAGCAACCTGCAAAAAAACATTCACATTTATTTTTAAGCATCCATAAGCATAATCTCTAAAAAAACATGATTAAGCTAATATTGGCCTATCATCCAGTCTACGAAGTATACACCTTGACATTCAATCTAAAATAATACATCATAAAATAAAACATACATCACATCATACACTTTCCTAACTTAGAGCTAGAGGTGATGACTTAATTCTAATGTGTGTATTAAGGCTTGTGTGGTGTTAGGCATTATTGTTGTATTTTTTAAGTGTAGAATGATTCAATTTAATAACAAGAAGGTTGATTTCACTTGAAGTAGTTTAATTGATTTGAAATTTTAATTTGTGTTTTCTTTTGTTTCATTTGATTACACTTAGCAGCTAAGTGTTATAAAGAGAGGAAAAAAGGAATACCCTATTTCATCCCTATCGTAAGTCACTTTCTAAAGCATATTAATTTGATTTAGTTCTCTCTAGTGAATGGCTTATTAAATGATTTAATTAATCCTAAGTTTCAGTTAACTTTAAATAATCTTATTTAAAATGAAAGGCATCTTAAGATTAATTTATTTCAATTACTATCACAAGACATATATTAAACCATTTTTTCCATCACATATAACATGCATATGAATTAATCCTAACTATATCTATACATGCAACATATTTTAGCACACTTAAATGATGAATGTATGTGTATGTTTAGAATTTATATTTTATTTGATTGAAATATTTAAACATATTAATTTAAAACTTTACCCAAATTCTTGTACAAAAAGGTCATAAAAAAAATTAAATAAGCATGTCGTTGTTAAACTAGGAAGTGAGGTAATCAGGATGACTATCTTGGAGCTAGCTAAAGCCTTGTATTCTTGGGATGTCAAGACTATATACCCATTTGCATTCAAACATATGTAAATTTGTATACATGAACATAAGAAGTAAGCTCCAAATCATATGGCTAATTAATTCAAGCACTTGGTCAATTATGAATGCATGCAAATTTAATGTAAAATGGGATTTTCATTCACTAATCACATATATATATATATACATGTACAAAGATATAGGCAGGTATGTGTCATTGTTAAACTTGGGAAATGAGGTAATCAAATGACCTCCTCTTCTAAATTCTCATATTCTCATATTCTGGGATGTCCGGACTATATACTTGCTTTTCTTGGACACACATGGATGTATACATAAATGAGGAAAAAACCATGCAAGATTGTATTTTTTATTGAATCATTTATATATATATATATATATTACTTAAAGATCTATCCAAATATTAATGTTGAAATACATAAGAATGAAATCAAATGGAGTGCGTGCCATTATTAAACAGGAAAGTGAGGTAATCAAATGACCTCCCTTAGGGCTAGCTAAAACGTGTTCTGGGATGTCTAGACTACATACCCATTACCATTTAATCTTATATAAATCAACACCTACAGAATAGAGGAAAGAGAACTCAACATTCATACACTTCTCACATGCATTTTCTTATGTATTTATAACTAGCATCATAACACATATTATTATTCATTTAAAAGCTTTTGAAAAATACATTTGGATTTAATAATGATAATATCCACAAATATATTAAATTAAATCAACACATGCAAGCCTACATAAAGGAAATCCATTTTATTTTACATGATTTTGAAAAGATGGATGCATAAGTTCAAATGACATACCAAATTTAACATGGTTGGAAAGAGGACAATCAAATGTAAGCATGTGATTCATTCAACCAAACTAGTTCTTAAGGACAATCAAATCAAATAAGATTATTTAAAGCAAACCAAAGCTTCTTTATTAATTAAGTTTTGAAATTGATTTAAAGAGGAGAAGAGAAATCATTACTTGTTGTTTTAAACCCATTCAACATTAGTCATTCGATTTAATCTAAAGAAATGTAATTAAGTCAATATTATGGGTTAATTAAGTTGAACCCTTAATTAGATTATTTAATTACCCTTACCTATGTCACCTTAAAGTAATTAATGAAATAATTATTAGCCAACATTATATGTATGTAAAATAAACTTGCAATAATCCTAAGAAATAAAAGGGGCCTAATTCAATTGGCTCATGATTAATAATTAATTAGATTAAGGGACTTAATTAATTTCCCTGATGGTTTCCAACGCATATGGACTAACCATAATTTCATTAAACTCCTTTAGGTTTGTTTGATCTACCCGTGATTTAATTTATTGTATGGTGTGTGATTATGATTTTAATTAAATAATATGATTTAATTAATTTTACTTTAAAAATGGGTGAAATGAACTTAGGGAAAGGGGTCCTAACCTATTCCTTAGTTCACTTCTCTTGATGAACAATAATTAATAAACTTAATTAACCAAATTATTATGGTTCATGAAATTAATTAATCATTAATTAACTTAAAAGAGTAGTTAAAGTTTAATTTGTCAATTTTCCTAATTAAGTAAGCAATAAATCCCAAGAAAATCATGGGAGGCATAAGTCATCCCATTAAATTAACCCACAAAATTTGGGATTAATTGCTCAAGTTGTAAAGGAGTAATTAAGCTGATTAATTTTATAATTAAATCTTAATTACTATTTAGAATTAGTTAAGATCATTTTTAATTAATTCTCCTTTGAAATATCTCTAAAATGAGTATTTATTTGCAATTTTTTATTTCTCTATGATTTTTTTTATAATTTTTAGAAGTTTTATGCATTAAAATGATTAATTAAACTTTAATTAAAACTCTTATCTTATTGACATGTAGTGTGCTTTCCATGTGGCACCATGGGATTTAAAACTTATCGACTGGCGCTTTATGTGGCGACAATACACTTTCTCATCCACCATTTGATCTAAGATTGGATAGCTATGATTAATCCCATAGCTTAATAGGATTAAATCTGTTTGATTTAGTTGATCTAATCATGAACGTTCATTTTAATCATGTGAAATGGATGGTGTGTGATCTAATCACGTAAGTGAAGGAGAATGGAGTCCATCCACCATTCCTCACTTGATCAGAGCTTACCCAAGCTCGAATCAACCCCAAAAGGATCCCACACCTTCAAGACATTGATCAGAGGTGATCCAACTATCAAGATCACACAAGATGCAAGTTTTCTTCAAAAAGCTCCAACCCATTTTTTCCTAAGGATCAGTTTTGGAAGCATACCTAACTAGAGCTCAAGACCGGCAGCTCGAATAATTGAGGAAGCTTCATCTAGTGGGAAGGTGCGTGCAAAGTTAATTTGAGTTTAATGGAGAAATAGGAAATTTATGTCAGAAATGGAGTGTCCTATTTTGATACGGATGGGAATGGCATTTTTTTGATCGAGGAATGAGCTCGAGAGCTTAGGGAATGGCTATAACAGCTCGTCTTGTGTAGCTAGGGCTCTAAGGAATGATTTTTTTTGTGTGTTTGATTGGAAATGAGGGGGTGTATACGCCCTTTCATTTTGATTGGGCATTGGGATTAGGTTTGTCTTCTAGTGGTCGTCCAACCATCTTAGGGAGCTATGGGTTGTCAGGAGAAGGTGAGTTTGCTTGTCTTGGTTAGTTAAAGGTGTGGAGGTGGCTACCAAGGAGGAATCATGGGTGTCCTTTTGGTTTTAAATGCACCAATGGGTAGGGTGAGGTGATTTCACCTCCCATGGGTCATGGCTGACACAACCACCCTTAGATTAGGTTAGGCAGTGTCCTAGGTGCCTAGATGGACCATTAGGAGAGTACCAAGTGACCAAGGAATGGTAATGATCACTTACATGGGTGATTTATCTCATGTGATGTCCTTTACCAAATGGTTGAATGATCATTTGGCATGGGATTTGATCTAGACATATTTGAAATGAGCCAAAAGTGGGTTATCCAAAATTTTAAGTCAATTGGAGTTTATTTGGTTAGGTTTGGCTCTATTTTACCCATTTTGGTCAAATTGGGTTAGGTTGGGTCAAGTTGACAAATTGGTCAAATTGGGTCAAACCAAGGGTTAGGTCAAGTTCATATGATCATTTGAGATGTTTTGGTTTAATTGCTTTAGTTTAGTTTAGCTTAGATTTAATTTTGGCTCATTTGAATTCATTTAGGTCAAATGGGTTAAGTTGACCAATTTGACCAAATTAGCCAAATTGGCTTAGGTTCAGTGTTGGTTTGGGTTTAGTTGACCAATTAAAGATGATTGTAGGCTTTGGTTTCAATTAATTTAGATTTGGTTTTTATTTAGTCCAACTTGAACCTTTAGGTCAATTTGGGCTAAGTAGGTCAATTGGTTTAGATTGGGTCCAATCATGGCTTTGGTCAAGTTCAATAATCAATTTGGAATGAACTTGAGCCATTAGTTGAAATCAATTTGTTTTATGTATTGATTTGCCCCCAATTTGGTCTTTTAGGTCAATTTGGATTAACTTGGTTCAAGAGGGCCAATAGGGTTTAATTTGACTGAATTGATGGTCAAGTCATATTCAAATATTGATTTTGATTTGGTATGAATCATTGGTTTCAAGGGATTTGGCTTTGGCTTTTTTGGCTAGTTTGGGTTTATATGGGTTAATGGGTTGACTTGGTTTGACCTAATTTGTGATAATTGATCAACCTAGGGTGATCAACAATCATGATTGGAGGTTTTGATGCTCTTAGTTCAATCCAATTTGAGAAGGATTAGAACTTAGCTCAAATAGGTCAAATTGGCCACTTTAGGTAAAGTGGACTAATTAGGTTTAGTTAGCTTGATTTTGGGTTGAGTTTTATTTAGTTAAGTTTATATATGGATGGGATTGATATATAAATTCAATTGTAATTGGCTTGGGTTCAAATGTGTTTCATTTGAACATTTCAAGTCAAAAAGGGTTATGTTGGGTTTGACTTGGGTTGATTTTGGTTTGTCTTGTTGATTGTAGATTTCATTTATATTTGTGAATATGATTGAAGGTATGATTGATTCATGAGAAAATCAATTGAATTTGGGTTTTGGAATGAAAGAATTTAGCTAAGTCCATAGATTTAAGTCATGTGGCTTAGGTTTGGATTTTGATTTGGCTTAATTTAGTTTTGATGATTTAAATATATATTTCATTTAAATTTATGAAAGTGATTGAAAATATGATTGATTTTCGAGAAAATCAATTGAGTTTGATTTGATTAAGATTTAAGTCCATGGGATAGGTCATATAGGAAGGGTTATGATTTAATTTGATTTAGGATTAATTTAATTTTGATCATTTAAATGTAAATTTGAATCATATTTAGGAAGATTATTGAAGATATAAATTGATTATGAGAAAATCAATTAGTTTTGGATTGATTTGGAAGGGTTTGAAGTTTGATCAAGGACTTCAATCATTAAATCATTTGGATTTGGATTTGAATTTGATGTTTGAATTAAACATGAGGTTTGGTTTGAGAAGGTGAACATGGATTGGATTTGGGTTGTAGGGTAGGTAGATTATCCTAATCCCTAAGGCATAACCTAATCCTATGGTTAACCCTTCTAAGTCTTTAGGATTAGGTTAAGTGTTTACTTAATTATTAGAAGTGTCTTATGACTAGGGAAGTCTTCTAGAAGACTCCTAAGTCTAAGATGGAAAGATTGAACCCACACTCCAAAAGTGAGGTCAACAGACCTTAGGCTCCACAGTGTTTCCCTTAGAGAGAGATGATTGGAAGACCAAAGCCAATTTTCACATTATAAACTCAGATAGATCTTTCAACGCTTTGCATGGGAGACCATGGATACATGAGAACAACATAGTTCCATCCTCTCTACACCAGTGTATGAAGTTTGTGAGAGGTGGGATCGTCTACTATGTCAAAGGAGATCTCAAGCCATTTATAGGTATATGAGGATGCACTTACTACCTCCCTCAAAATATACAAGTCTATTCTCGTAAACTTGGCAAAAGTTTAAAAATAAAAGAAAAAAGAAATAGAAAAAGAAAATGAATGAGAAAAAGAAAAAGAAAAAGAAAAGAAAAAAGAAAATTAAAAAGAAACTAAAAGGTAGCAGAAATAGACTTGGAGGAGGAAGTGGAGCTTGACATTAGATTTCATCATCCTTGTTACTCCATTCGAACATATGGGTAGGATGACCTGACCTCCACCAAGCAGAGGAAGAGGCCAGTTCAGAGGCAATCCTAGGGGTGGAAAATATATTTATTGGCCACCAAATTTGTTGATATGTCCCAGCTACCAGGAGTATACCTGATATCTATATAGATTGAATCTAGTTCATTGGATGAGTCTTATATGGTTAGCACAGCTCTTCTCAGCAATAGATTCCCTTGGAGGTGACACTTGAGCCAGATAGAGATGAAGAATGAGCTCTAAAGGAAAGCATAAGTGTATCCAAGTATATATGTGAAATAGTTAGGCATTAGTTGGGAACTTTAGCTCTAACCCCACTTTCCTCTCAAAAATCTAAGGGTTTGGTAGTTAAGGAATCCCCTAAGTCATCCAAAGGTGTGAAGACTCAGAGGTTCTTTTTGGGAGCATTATCCTCAAGTCAAGAAGTTGATGTAGAACTTGATAATGATTCATGTAAAGATTTAATAGAAATACCTTTTAATTGGTACTTTCCTTGTGTTCATTATTAAGCAAAGAAAGGGTTAATCTCACATACTTGGTCAAAGTGCAGGTCAGACTACTTTGAAAGGATATGGAAGAAGAAATGTAAAAGCTCTCAATCAAGACCAAGACTAGGATTCTTGTATATTGGGTCCAGTCGATGATGATGATTATTGCTTAGTCATCACCAATGCAAAAACACATGAGTAATCCAAATTATTTATTAATTGAATCAAAATATAGTAGGGATCAATTAAAAAAATCTTAAAAGCACCTAAAAGTTTTAGACTATGAAAAATGAGCTAATGCTTTCCCAATTTGGCCTACAAAGAGTAAACTTTCCAACTAAAGTGAATTCAAATGGCTTAGAAAACTTTTCCTCAATCAGATCAGAGCACATAATTGCAAACATGCCTAAAAAAGAAGTTGAAACAAATTCCAGGGACTCACCTAAATAACTATCCTAACTAGTGAGGACGTCTTTGAATTATTTCGAAGTAGATAAAGCCAAGGTAGTTGATGCCCTAATAAGATCATTGGATCCATCAATTTCCCCCACAAAATCATTGAGGAAGACACCAAGCCATGACATCACTCCAAGAAAAACATGAAAGCACCCAGCTGCTATCGATTCCACAAGGAATCCAGTGAGAATCATGCCAAATAGCCATCAAGTAGTGGCCAAAAAGCCAAAAATGAGAGGGGAAAAGGGGAATCATCAGAGCACGAGCTCGAGGGCTCGAACGGGGGGTGGGTTTGGTAGTGTGTACAAAGGGCAGGGATGTAATCAATGTGAGTTGATGATTCATGCTTAATATGAATTTAGGTTTAGGTTTAGGTTTATTAGGTTTAAGGGTTTAGGTTTATTTTTTAATTTATTTAGTAGGTTTAGGTTTATGGTTTTTTGTTTAGGGTTTAGGGTTTAGGGTTTAGGGTTAGGGTTTATGGTTTAGGGTTTGGTAGGCAGTTTAGTATAGGGCATGTGGTTGGGTATGCTTTACGTTTGGGTTTAGGATTTAGTTGGGTATATGGTTTAGGGTTTAGTGCAGTAGGAGGTTTAGGGGGGTTTAGAGTTTATGGTTCATTTTTGGGTTTTGGGTTTTGGGTTTAGGGTTTAGGATTTAGGGTTTAGGGTTTTTTAAAATTTAAGCAAACCCAACAGTTTATTTTTTTGTTTGTGGTTTAGGTTTAGATTTTAGGGTTTATAGTTTTAGGGATTTATGCTTTTAGGGTTTAGGGTTGTAGGTTTAGTATTGTAAGATTAGGATTAGCTTTAGGGTTAAGGGTTTAGGGTTTAGGTTTTTGGTGTAGGGTTTGTGTTTAAATTTAGGGTTTAGGGTTTTTAATTTTTTTAATAGAGAACAAATTCATATTCAGCATTTATTCTTTTCAATTTCATCAACCAAATAATGCACAAAGTTTTCTAAGACACAAGTGATGACATAGATCATGAATGAGAATGCATATAGAAAATCAAAAACCTTACAAAACTATAACCATCTCTACAGAAGACACAGCCATAAGCAAGAGATCGGATCACCGCTCTTCTCTTTCCATCGTAACCACCCTCAGACTCTCAAATAGCTGGATCCACCATCATATCCCCGATCTCTCCTTTCGCAACCACCATGACTGTAACCTCCATCACTCTTCCTGCCTCCATCACTACCACTACTCATACCACCACCTCCATATTCACCAGCACCTCCAGATCCCCCCCACCACCACTGTGATAACTGCCTCCTTCGCCTTCACCTCCACTACCAGATCTAGAATAAGCCTGGTTGACGGTGATGTTTCTACCATCAAGGTTCTACCCATTCCTAGGGTTTAGGTTTAGTTTATGTTTATTTAGTTTTTTGGTTTAGGTTTATTTTTTAATTTATTTAGCTACTTTTGGTTTAGGTTTAGGGTTTGGGGTTTAGTGTTTAGGTTTTAGGGTTATGATTTAGGGTTTAGGGTTTAGGATTTTAGAGTTTTTGCCTTTAGGGTTTAAGGTTTAGGGTTAGGGTTTAGCATTTAGGGTTTAGGGTTTACAGTTTAGGGCTTTTTAGATTTTAGAGTTTAGGGTTTAGGGTTTAGGGTTTAGGGTTGTAAGTTTACTATTGTAGGTTTAGGGTTTAGATTTTTTTTTTAAATTAAGTAAACTAGTAGGTTTAGGTTTATTTAGTTTACTTTAGGGTTTAAGGTTTAGGGTCTTAAGGTTTATGCTTCTCGTGTTTATGATTTAGGGTTATGGTTTGTGGTTTAGGTTTGGGGTTTAGGATTGGTTTGGGTTTTAGGTTTATTTTAGGGCTTAGGGTTTAGAATTTGTTGTAGGTTTAGTGTTGTAGGTTTAGGGTTTAGCATTTAGGGTTTATTGTTGTAGGTTTAGTGTTGTAGGTTTAGAGTTTAGGGTTAGTTTTAGGGTTTAGGGTTTAGTGTTGGAGATTTTTTTATTTTTTTTATATTTTTTATTTTTAGGGTTTAAGGTTTAGGGTTTGTGTTTTAGGTTTAGGGTCCAAGTTTTAGTTTAAGGTTTAGGGTTTAGGGTTTTTGCTTTTTTTTAATTAAGAACAAATTCAGATTCAATATTTCTTCTTTTTGATTACATAAACCAAGTAACACACCAAGTTTCCTAAGACACAAGCGATGACATAGATCAAAAATGAGCATGCATAGTGCAAATAAAAAATCCTAGATAATTAGAATCATCTTTATTATAAAATCACAGTTCCATAAGCAGCAGATCGGATCGATCGTCCTTCAATTTCTCCAATTTCCATCAAAACCACCCTGACCTCTCGTGTAGTGGGATCCACCATGATATCCCCGATCTCTCCCTTCGCCACCACCACGCCAATAATCTCTGTCGCTCCTCCTTCCTCTATAACCACCACTATTCTGACCACGATGCCCATATCTTCTAGCACCTCTAGATTCCCCACAACAACTGTGATAATTGCTGCCTCCTCCTTCATCTCCATCGCCAGATCTAGATTGACCTTGGTTGATGGTTATCTTCCTCTTGTCAAGGCTCTAAACATTCTTAGGGTTTAGGTTTATTTTTTACTTTATTTAGTTACTTTAGGCTTATTTTTAGGGTTTGGGGTTTAGGGTTTAGGGTTTAGTGTTAGGGTTTAGAGTTTAGGGTTTAGGGTTTAGGATTTAGTGTTTAGTGTTTAGCATTTTAGGGTTTATGCTTTCAGGGTTTAGGGTTTAGGGTTAGGGTTTAGAGGTTAGGGTTTATGGTTTTCTAGGATTTAGGATTTAGGGCTTATGATTTATGGTTGTAGGTTTAGTGTTGTAGGTTTAGGGTTTAGGGTTTAGTGTTAGTTTTGGGGTTTACGATTTAGAGTTTAGGTTTTAGGTTTTTTTTTAAATTAAGTAAACCAATAAGTTTAGGTTTATTTAGTTTACTTAGTTTATTTTTTATATATTGTAGTTTATTTTATTTTTTATTTTTACTTAGATTTATTTTTTATTTTTATTTAGTTTATTTTATTTAGTTTATTTTTAGGTTTAGTAGGTTTAGTGGGTTTATTTTCATTGAGTTTTTTATTTTATTTTAGGTTTAGGTTTAGGTTCAGGGTTTTAGGTAGGGTAGGGTTTTAGGTTATTAGGGTAGGTTAGGGTTTAAGGTTTAGGGTTGGTTTGTGTTTAGCTTTATGGTTTATTTTAGGGTTTAGGATTAGGGAGGGTTTTGGGTTTTTTTTGGGTTGGGTTTAGGTTTATGGCTTTTGGATAGGTTTAGGGTTTTGGGTTAGAGTTTAGGGTTAGGGTTTTATGTTTTTTTATTTTAGTTTAGGGTTTAGATTTTTAAGGGTGAGGTTTAGCAGGTTGATTATTAAATTAAGCAAACCCAGGTTTTATTTTAGTTTATTTGGTTTATTTTATATTTTATTTTTTTTAGCTTTATTTTTAATTTATTTAATTTATTTAATTTATTTTAGGTTTATTTATTTCAGTTTAGTTTTTTTATTTTAGTTTATTTTTTAGGTTTAGGTTTAGGTTTATGTTGTTGTTTAGTTTGGTGTTATTTTATTTTATCTTTAGATTTAAGTTTTATTTTTATTTTAGATTTAGGTTTAGGCTTTTATTTATTTTTTTTTTATGTTTAGAATTAGGTTTTCATTTTAGGTTTATTTTTTAGATTTTATTTTTAGTTTAGGTTTAGGTTTATTTTTAGGTTTATTTTATTTTATTTAGTTTAGGGTTTAGGTTTAGTTTATTTTAGGATTAGGTTTAAGTTTTTTTTTAAGTTTAGTTTATGTTTGTTTAGGTTTACGTTCTTTTTTAGTTTAGGGTTAGGTTTTTTTTTCAATTTTTTATTTTTATTTTTTTGGGTTTAGGATTTAGGGTTTAGTGTTTAGGGTTTATTTTTAGGTTTAAGGTTCAAGTTTTAGTTTAAGGTTTTTGGCTTTTTTCTTAACAGAGAACAAATTTAGATTCAACATTTCTTCTTTTGTATTTCATCAACCAAGTAACACAGCAAGTTTTCTAAGACACAAGCGATGACATGGATAAAAAATGAGCACGCATAGAGAAAGTTAAAAACTCAAGATAATTAAAATCATCTCTAATGTAATGACATAGTTCCATATGTAGTAGATCGGATCAACCATTCTTCAATTTCTCCAGTTCCCATTAGAACCACCTTGGCCTCTGGAGTAGTGGGATCCATCATCATATCCAGATCTCTCACTTTGATAGCCGCAGCCTCCGCCTTCATCTCCACCGCCAGATCTAGACTGAGCTTAGTTGACGGTGATGTTCCTACCGTTAAGATTCTGCCCATTCTTAGGGTTCAAGTTTTGGTTTAGGTTTATTAGGTTTTCAGGTTTAGGTATATTTTTAATTTATTTAATTACTTAGGTTTAGGTATAGTGTTTGGGGTTTAGGGTTTAGTGTTTAGGGTTTAGGGTTTAGGGTTTTAGGGTTTTAGGGCTAATGCTTTTAGGGTTTAGGTTTAGGGTTTAGCATTTAAGGTTTAGGGTTTTTTGGGGAGTGGGGTTTAGGATTTAAGGTTATAGGTTTAGGGTTGTAAGTTTAGTTAGGTTAGTTTTATGTTTTATAGATAGGGTTTTTTTTTAATTTAATTTTTATTTTTATTTTTTTTAATTAAGTAAAGTGGCAGTTTAGGTTTATTTTGTTTATTTTTATTTATATTAGTTTATTTATTTTTTTTTTATTTTTATTTAGGTTAATTATGATCTTTATTTAGTTTAGTTTATTTATTTTATTTATATTTTAGTTTAGGTTTTTATTTTAATTTTTTAGGTTTAGGTTTAGGTTTGTTTTTAGTTTAGTTTTATTTTAATTTATTTTATACCTTATGTTTAGGTTTTATTTTATTTTTTTTTTAGCTTTAGGTTTTAGGGTTTTATTTTAGGTTTATTTTTAGGTTTTACTTTTCAGTTTAGGTTTAGGTTTATTTTTAATTAATTTTATTTTTTTAGGATTTGGGTTTACTTTTGCCTCGCCTTTGCTTCCAGCTAGATATGTGACTGGTTGACATTGATGTTCCTCGTGTTACTCCCATTCTTAGGGTTTAGATTTAGGCTTGATAAGTTTTAGGGTTTAGGTTTATTTTTTAATTTATTTAGTTAATTTAGGTTTAGGTTTAGGGTTTGGGGTTTAGGGTTTAGGGTTTAGGGTTATGGTTTAGAGTTTTAGGGTTTATGCTTTTAGTGTTTTGGTTTAGGGTTTAGTGTTTAGGGTTTAGCATTTTTAGGGTGTAAGGTTTAGGGTTTAAGGTTTAGGGTTTAGTGTTTAGAGTTACAGTTTTTTTGTTTTTTTGTTTTTTTAAATTTTGTAATCTCATAGGTTTAGGTTTATTTAGTTAATTTTTTATTTATTTTAGTTTATTTTATTTTTTTTATCTTTATTTAGTTTAGTTAATTTATTTTAGTTTAATTTATATTAGTTTAGGTTTTTATTCTAGTATATTTTTTAGGTTTAGGTTTAGGTTTAGGTTTATTTTTTAGTTTAATTTTAATTTTATTATATTTTTTAGGTTTAGGTTTTATTTTTTATTTTTAGGTTTAGGTTTAAGTTTTTATTTTATTTTTTCAGGATTAAGTTTTAGTTTTTTTATTTTAGCTTTATTTTTAAGTTTTATTTTTTAGTTTAGGTTTAGGTTTACTTTTAGTTTATTTTATTTTTTTTAGTTTAGGTTTAGCCTTAGGTTTAGGTTTAGTTAATTTATTTTACTTTATTATTTTCTTTTGTTTAGTTTATTTATTTTATTTTTACTTTTTTATTTAGGTTAGCTTAGGTTTTTAGGTTTTTAGGGTTTTGGGGTTTGGTGTTTAGGGTTGTAGGTTTTACGATTTAGGGTTTTGGGTTTAGGGTTTAGGGCTAGGGTTTTTTTTTATTTTTTTATTTTTTTGGGTTTAGGGTTTAGGATTTAGAACTAGATTTTTTTATTTTTTTATTTTTAGTGTTCATGTTTTAGATGGAAGGTTTAGGTTTTAGTTTAGGGTTTAGGGTTTTGGTTTTTTTTAACGGAGAAGAAATTCATATCCAAAATTATTTCTTTTCGATTTCATAAACCAAATAATACACCAAGTTTTATAAGACGCATGCGATGACATAGATATAAAATGAGCACGCATAGAGCAAATCAAAAACCCTAGATAACTAGAATCGTCTCTACTGTAAAGACACATTTCGATATGCAGCAGATCGGATTGGCCATTCTTCCATTTCTCCGGTTCTTATCAGAACCACCCCGACCTCTCTAGTAGCGGGATCCACCATCATATCCCCGATCTCTCCCTCCACCACCACCACGACTGTAACCTCCATCACTCCTCCTATCTCCATAACCACCA
>JAKCPB010001837.1:0-92397 GCA_021442155.1 Cymbidium sinense | reverse complement strand
AATTTAATATGATTGGATATTATCACTATTAAATCAAATGTATTTTACAAAATCTTATAAATGAATAATAGTATGTGTTATGATGCTAGTTATAAATATAGAAAGAAAGCATGTGCTTATAGCTTAAGTGTATGAATGTTGAGTTCTCTTTCTTTCCTCTATTCATGTGTTGATTTATATAAGATTGAATGGTAATGGGTATATAATTGGACATCTCGAGAACAAGAGGCTTTAGCTAGCCCCAAGGAGGTCATTTGATTACATCACTTCCACAGTTTAACATTGAACGTACCCATTTGATTTGAATTCTTATGTATTTGAACATTAGAATTTGGATAAAGCTTTAATTCATATATATTAATGGTTCAATAAAATATATATATACAATCTTTGCATGGTTTTCTTTCCCTCATTTATGTATACATGCATGTGTGTCCAAGAACAACAAGTATATAGTCTGGACATCCCAGGAATACAAGGCTTTAATTAACCCCAAGGAGGTCACTTGATTACCTCACTTCCCTAATTTAATAATGACACATACTTGCCTATGTCTTTGCACATGTGTATGTATATGTGATTAGTGAATGAAAATCCCATTTTACATTAAAATTCCATTCATTTATAATTGACTAAGTGGTTGAATTAATTAGCCATATGATTTGGAGCTTACTTCCTATGTTCATGTATACATTTACATATGTTTGAATGCAAATGGGTATATAGTCTATCCTGGGAATCTGAGGCTTTAGCTAGCTCAAAGGAGGTCATTTGATAACCTCACTTCCCACGGTTTAACAACAACACATGCCTATTTAATTTCATTCTTATGTTTTTTTTTGTATAATTTGGATAAAGTTTTAAATTAATATGTTAAAATAATTCAATCAAATAAAATATAAATTCAAAACATACACATACATTCATCATTTAAGTGTGCAAAAATATGTTGCATGTATAGATACACTTAGGATTAAATCATATGCATGTTACATGTGATGGAAAGGAATGATTTAATATATTTTATGTGGTAGTAATTTAATTAAACTAATCTTAAGATGCCTTTCATTTTGAATAGGATTATTTAAAGTGAACCTAAACTTAGGATTAATTAAATCATTTAATAAGCCATTCACTGAAGAGAACTAAATCAAATTAATATACTTTAGAAAGTGACTTAAGGTAGGGATGAAAGAGGGCAATCCTCTTTTCCTCTCTTAGTTGCTAAGTGTAATCAAATGGAACAAAAGAAAACACAAATTAAAATTCTCAAATCAATTAAACTACTTCAAGTGAAATCAGCATTTCATGTTAAATTGAATCCTTACACTTAGAAAATACAACACTAATGCCTAACAAGACTTACCACACAAGCCTTAATACACACATTAGAAATAAGTCACCACTTTAAGTTAGGATGGTGTTTGATGTGATGTATGTTTTATTTTATGATGTATTATTTTAGATTGGATGTTAGAGTGTATGCTTCATAATGGATTAGGATAATATTAGCCTAATCATGTTTTTTGTAAGGGATTATGCTTAAGGGATGCTTAAAAATAAATATAAATGCTCTTTTTGCAGGTTGCTTAAATCCTAAATCATAGTCCAAGTTAGGATAGGTGGGCTTAGTTACCCATGTGTAGAGTGCTAAGTCCAAATTATAAATACAACTGCTTGGGATTATATGTATATTTAGCTAACCTCTATTTTGCAGGTGTAGTTAGATTTACTTTTTCCATATAAATGTAATTTTTGCAATAGAAATTAGGACTAGTGCTATGAGGGATTAGACTGAACAGTGGCTAGAAGGCTTTGTCTAGGGTGCCCTTTGATTCCTTTGAAGCAAGCACCTCCAAATCAAAGAGGGAACCAAATTAGAAATGGAGATATGAAGAAAGAAGTCCCTCATAACATTTAATATAATTATAATTATTCTTTCATATTCCAGGTTGTATAAGGGTAGAGCTTACCCATCTTTTTCTCTTCAGGTTGTCGACAATACGATCGACTTTTATTCTGATAGTTTCTATAATTCTTTGATGTTATGTTTAAATTGTGCATTAGTACGACATGCTTCTCATTATTTCTTAAATGATTGATGCTTTAAGGTGTGGCTTGGATACAATTAAGCTCTTAGGATAAAAATAACTTTTATACTAATCACTCATAACTAAATTTTAAACAACTCATATCAAATATGGTTATATGTTTCACATCATGCATGAATATTCTTTCTCTCTTGAACATGAAGGATCTCCATCCTTGCACGATAAAGGAATGCTTGACCTCTGAGGGCATCCCTTGTGGTGGAGAACACCTTCTTCTAACTGATTTGACCCATAACTTATTTCATCATGCATTTAGGCATAAGAAATCCTAAAGCCTCTATCAAAATGTTGTGCCTAAAATGAAATAAAATTTGAAAATATTTTTCATCTATAGATTAAGTTATATGCTCATGCCCTCATGCTCTATCTTAGGGAGTGTGTTTAGGACTTTAGTCTCTCTCTAATTAAAAAACTACCATAGCTATCTTGCAATTCATAAGACCAGACTACATGGTTTTAAAATCATAGGAAGAGTTAGATGCGGGCCATTCCAAGTGGTTATAAGTCCAGAAGTCACACAATTTATAAAATAAAATGAAATAAATAAAAAATAAATTAAATAAACTAAATAAACCTAAACCTACGAGTTTACATAATTTAAAAATAAATAAAAATAAATTATAAAATAATAAAATAAATAAAAAATAAAATAAATGCAATAAGTAAACCAAAACCTACTAGTTTATTAATTTAAAAAAAAAAAAAAAATAAAAAAATAAAACAAAAAAACCCTAGCCCTAAACCCTTAACCCTAAAATTAACCCAAAACCCTAAACCCTAAACCTACAACTCTAAACCTTAAACCCTAAACCCTAAAACACTAAACCCTAAACCCGAAACCCTAAACCCTAAACCCTAAATCCCTAAATCCTAAGCCCTAAACCCTAAATCATACAAGCCTCAACCCAAAACCCAAAACCCAAAACTCTAAACCCAAAAGACCAAAACCACCTAAAATTAAAACTAAATAACCTAAAAAAAAATTAAAACTAAATCTTAAAGATAAAATAAAAAAATAAAAAAATAAAAAAAAACTAAACCTAAACCTAAACCTAAAAAAAAAAATAAAAAATAAAAAAAAAATTAAACTAAAATAAAATAAATAAAACTAAACTAAAAAATAAAATAAACCTAAAATAAAAAATAAAATAAAAAACTAAACATAAAATAAAATAAAATAAAACCTAAAATAAAATTAAATAAAACTAAATAAAACCTAAACCTAAAAAATATAAAATAAAACCTAAAATAAAAAAAAAAATAACTAAACTAAATTAAAAAAAAAAAAAACTAATAAATAAAATAAAATAAACCTAAACCTAAACTAAAATAAACTAAAGTAAAATAAATAAAACCTAAACCTAAACTGAAAATAAACTAAACTTAAACCCTAAACTAAATAAAATAAAATAAACTAAAATAATCCCAAATGAAAACTTAAAAAAAAACCTAAAAATAATCCATAAATAAAAACTTAAAAACTAAACATAAAAAGATAAAATAAAAACTTAAACTTAAACCTAAAAAAAATAAAACTTAAACCTAAAATAAAATAAAATAAAACTCTAAAAATAAGCATAAACATAAACCTAAATAAAAAAAAAACAAAATAAAAAACTAAACTAAAATAAATAAACCTAAAATAAATAAACTAAAGTAAATAAAAATAAAAATAAACCTAAATAAAATAAAATAATAAAATAAACTAAAATAAAGAAAAATAAACTAAACAAACCTACTGGTTTATTGAATTAAAAAAAACTAACCCCTAACCTACCACTAAACTCTACCCAAATCTACCCTAACTAAATCTACCCTACCCTACCCTAAACCTAAATCTCTAAATTATAACCTGAGACCCAAAACTTAAATCCAACCCTAAACTCTTAAACCTAAATCTAAACCTAACCCTAATCCTAACCCTAAAACCTCCACTCTAAACCACTAACCACTGACTATACTAAACCCTAACCTCTAACCACTCCCTAAATCTAAACTATACTTCACTACCCCACTAACTACCCAACTGACCTCTGACCCTTCCACTAAACCCTAAACCCTGACTAAACCTAAACCTAAATCTAAACTAAATAAAACCTAAAATAAAATAAATAAACCTAAACAAATAACATAATAAAATAAAATGAAAACCTAAACAAACCTAAAACTAAACCTAAAATAAAATTAAAATAAATTAATAAAATAAAAGTAAAATAAATAAAACCTAAACTATTAAATAAAATAAAACTAAGAATAAAACCAAATAAAATAAAATTAAATAAAAAATAAAAATAAAATAAACCTATAAGAAAATAAAATTAAATAAAAACCTAAAAATCCTTAAATAAACTTAAAATAAAAATAAAAAATCTAAACCCTAAATTAAAAACAAATCTAAACCTAAAATAAAATAAAATAAACAAAATAAAATAAACTAAACTTAAATAAATAAACTAAACTAAAATAAATAAAACTAAACTTAAACTAAAATAAACCTAAACTAAACCTAAACTAAATAAAATAAAATAAACTAAACATAAACTAAAAAAATTAAACCTAGAAATAAACTTAGAATATTAACCTAAACTAAAATCCTAAACCACAAACCCTAAACCCCAAACCTAAACCTAAACCTAAAGTAACTAAATAAATTAAATAAAAAACCTAAACCTAAAACCTAAAAGTTCAACTAAACCTAAACCTTAAGATTGGGAACCTTGATGGCATGGGAACATCACCATCAACCAGGGCTCGGTCTAGATATGTGGGTGGCAAAGGTGAGGCGATAGTTATCATAGTGGTGATGGGGATCTGAGGTCTTGGTGGATATGGGTGGTGGTCCAGTGGTGGCTATGGAGGCAGGAGGAGCAATGAAGTTATAGCAGTGGTGGTGGCAGAGAGAGAGAGAGATCAGGGATACGATGGTGGATCACGCTACTCGAGAGGCCAGTTTCATTCTGATGGGAACTGGAGAAATTGAAGAATGGCTGATCCGATCTATATATGTGTCTTTATAATGAAATGATTCTAGTTATCTAGGTTTTGATTTATCGTGTGCCCATTTTTTATCTAAGTTATCTCTTGTGTCTTAGAAAACTTGGTGTGTTACTTGGTTGATGATATCGAAAAGAAGAAATGTTGAATTTGAATTTCTTCTCTGTAAAAAAAATCAAAATCCATAAACCCTAAACTAAAATATGAACCTAAAACCTAAAACCTAAACCCTAAACCCTGAACTTTAAACCTTAAAACCTACAACCTTAAACCAAACCCAAAACCCTAAACCCCAAACCCAAACCCTAAACCCAAAACCCAAAAAAAACCAACCTAAAACTTAAAACTAAACCTAAACTATATAAATCCTAAAAATAAAATAAAAAAACTAAACCTAAAATTAAAATAAATAAAATAAATACCAAACTAAAACCTAAACCTAAACCTAAACATAAAATAAAATAAAAAATAAAATAAACTAAAATAAAATAAATAAACATAAACTAAAAAATAAAATAAACCTAAAATAAAAAAACTAAAATAATAAAACTAAATGTAAAATAAAACCCTAAATAAAATAGAATAAAAACTAAATAAAATAAAACTTACAAAATAAACCTAAAATAAATAAAAATAAAACATAAAACTACTAAAATAACCTAAACTAAAATAAATAAAATAAAATAAATCTAAACCTAAACTAAATTAAACTAAAATAAATAAAACATAAAACTAAACCTAAACCTAAATATAAATAAAATAAGTGAAAATAAACCTAAACCTAAACTAAAATAAAAAGATCCTAAACCTAAAACTAAATTAAACCTAAACTAAACCTAAAATAAAAATTAAACTTAAAATAAAATAAATATAAAACTAAACTAAAAATAAACATAAACATAAACCTAAACCTATAAAATAAACTAAAATGAAAAACCTAAACTAAAATAAATAAACTAAACTAAATAAATAAACAAATAAAATATAAATAAACCTAAATAAAATAAAACTAAAATAAATAAAAATAACTAATTAAAACATGGGTTTGTAATTTTTTTTAAAAACTACTAAACCACAAAACCCTAAACCCTAAACACACAAGGCCATAAACCCTAAACTGTGCCTTAAACCTACTAAAAACCCTACCCTAAACCCTAAACCCAAAAACCCTACTAACTAACCTGACCATAAACTAACCACCCACACCTTAAACCTAAACTGCTACCCTTTTCCTGGGCCTCCCTATTGAGCCCTGGTAAACCCTAAACTGACCCCACCCTAAACCCTAAACCTAAACTAAACTAAACCCTAAATCTGAACCTAAAAGAATAAAACCAAAACTCTAAACCCTAAACCTAAACACAAACCCTAAAACTAAACTGAAACCTAAAGTAACTAAATAAATTAAAAATAAACTAACACTAAAACCTAATAAACCTAAACCTAAAAGTAAACCCAAGAGAACCTTGTGGTAGGAACATCACCTTCAACTAGGTTCAATCATGATCTAGTGGTGTAGGTGAAGGAGGGGCAGTTATCGTAGTTATGGTAGGGGCTCTGGAGGTGTTGGTGGATATGGAGGTGGTGGTTAGAGCAATGGTGGTTTTGGAAAAGGGAGGAGCGACCCAGGGTTATAGATGTGGTGGTGGCAGAGGGAGAGATCAAGGATATGATGTTGGATCATAATACTTGAGAGGCCAGGGTGGTTCTGATGGGAACTAGAGAATTTGAAGAACGGTAGATCCGATCTACTGCTTATGGAACTATGTGTTTATAATAGAGACGGTTCTAGTTATCTAGGGTTTTTTATTTATTGTATGTGTGCTCATGTTTTATCTATGTCATCGCTTATGTCTTAGAGAACTTGGTGTGTGGTGTTTATTTTTTGATGTCGGATACCCGCAGATGTTAAGTGTACTTATTGAAATGATCGGCGACATTAAGAAAAGATACTATCTCAAAAATAGAAATCATCACCTATAATGAACCTAATCTAATAAGGACTCATAAGGCGATGGGTCTTCATGTACCAAAGATCTTTCCCCTACTTTACATGGAAAAGCAAAGTAGGGTTTATATTAAGTCAAGATTTGTTAAGTTCCTTATGGAGGCAAGCCTCCATAGTTAATTACATTTTAAAGGATGTGAATCCATTAAGAATACTCTTGATTAAAGTAGCAATTAAAGTCTCCAAAGATTTCAAGGCTAGACTATCAAAGGATTAGTTGTATTTGAAAATCAATTGGGAAAACTCAAGGAGAAGACTTATTATCGTAGCCAAAGTAAATGAGTAGGGAATGCTCTTGATACTAGGAAACCTAGTGAGCATTTCAAGCTATCCTATAATTGGGCTTTATAATTTTGAAATTGAAGAGAAGATCAATTTTTTTAAATTTGACATTTCATTATAAAGCTAATTGTAATCTAATAATACAAGATTATGGAGATAGAGGTGAGGATTTATGCTTGTAGCCTAAAAGAAACATCCACCTCGATCCTAAATCTAAGCTTTAGCATAAGCCAAAAGTGACCTAAATCTAAGTGAAAATGGGCATATGGTTTAACTCCATAAGAGAGGACAAAGCTGCTAGACTTTCAATGTTTGGAGTCCACAGCTAACACCTCATATGCTTTAAATGCATGAAGTCTGATCATATGATTTGCAATATTAGTTAGGCATTTATTTAATTAGAAAGATACTAAAGTCCTTAAACCCACTCCTAAAGAGACTAGAGCATGAGTGGTATGAGTATATGACTTAGTCTAGTGTAAAATCTTTTCAAATTTAATTTATTTTGACAATTCATTTTGACAAAGGCTTTGTGTTTTTTGATGCCTACATGCATGATGAAATAAGGTTGTTGGCTACATCAACAAGAAAGGGATGTTTTCCAACACAAGGGATGCCCTCACAACTCAAGCATTCCACTATCATGTAAGGATGGAAATCCTCTATTTTTAAGAGAAAAATAATTTGATATGCATGTTGTTGGCCATTCAACATTAATGTAAGGGGTTGCTAAATATTTTAATTATTTGATTTATGTCCTAGGCTTTATGTGAGGTTATGAATTGTTTAAAATTTTAGTTATGAGTTCTAGTTGGGTAGAAAGGTTAATTTTTTTCTAAGAGTCTTATCGCATTCTAGGCCACACATTCAAACATAAAACATATAAAGAAACTAAGAAAGTATGTCATCCTAATTGTGCACTTTAAACACAACATCAAAAAATTTTTATAACTAACACAAAAGAATAAGCTATTCGTATTGTTGCCGTGTACAACACAAAAAGAAAAATGGGTTGCCGAGCTCTACCCTTATATAACCAAGTACATAAAAGAATAATTTGCAATTTACTAATGATAAATGTTATGAGAGTCTTCATGTCAACTTGTATCTTCCTTCTTCTTTGATTTGATTTTCTCCACTTCTAAGGCATCACATGACCTCCCAAGACAAAGCCTTCTAGCCAATGCTCATCCTTATCCCCCCATAGCACTAATCCTAATTCCTAAAGCAAAATTAGATTAAAATAGAAAAAGTAAATCTAACACACCAAGACAAGTGTTAGCTAAACACACATACAATAGTTAAATTTATAATTTGGACTTATACATGGTAACCAAGCCCACCTATCCTAACTTGGATTATGCTTAGGGGCTTAAGCAACCTACAAAGAGAGCATTTATATTTATTTTTAAGCATCCCTTAAACATAATCCCTAGTAGAAAATATGATTAGGCTAATCACGGCCTACCATCCAGTCTAAAAAACAAACACCCTAACATCCAGTCTAAAATAATACATCACAAAACAAACATACATCACACCATGCACCATCCTAACATAAGGCTAGAAGTGGTGACTTATTCTATGTGTATTAAGGCTTGTGGTATATAGGCTTTAGAGTTAAGATTTTCTAAGTGTGATTCAATAATAGATTTGCAAGTTTTAATTTATGTTTTCTTTTGTTTCATATGACCTACACTTAGCAACTAAGTGTTGTAAAGAAGAAAAGAGGTTACCCTCTTTCATCCCTACCTTAAACCACTTTCTAAAGCATGTTAATTTGATTTAGTTCTCTTTAGTGAATGGCTTATTACACATTTTACATCAATCTTAAGTTTAGGTTCTTTTTAAATAATTCTATTCAATGTGAAAAGCTTCTTAAGATTAATCTAATTGAAATACTATCACATGGCACATGCTAAATCATTCTTTTCCATCACATGTAACATGCATATGATTAAGTCCTAAGTATACCTGCACATACAATATATTTTAGCATACTTGAATGATGGATGTGAGTATGTACATTTGAAGCTTTATATTTCCCCTCTAATTCATTTATTTTATCATATTAATTTAAGGCTCTATCTAAATTCTTTTGCAAAAATACATAGTGATGAAATTAAATAGGTACATGTCATTGTTAACCAGGGAAGTGAGGTAATAAAATGACTTCCTTAGCCTCATGTTCCTTGATGTCCATATATACCATTACATTCAAACCATATGTAAATTTACATGTATGAACATAAGAAAGAGAGCTCCAAATCACATAATCAATTAATTCAATCACTTGAACAATTGCAAATGCACGTATTTTTAATAAAAAAGAAGGATTACCATTCTCTAATTAAATACACATGTGCGTATAAAAGACATAAGCAAGCGTTCCTTTGTTAAACCAGAAAGTGAGGTAATCAAATGACCTACTTATGGCTAGCTAAAGCCTCATATTCCTAGGATGTCTAGACTATATACCACTTTTCATAGATACATACACATGTATAATTTGGATAATGAAAATCATGCAAAAAAATGATATTTGATTGAATTATTTATGTATATGAATTAAAGCCTCACCCAAATTCTAGTAAATACATAAGAATGAAATCAAATGGAGTATGTGCATGCCATTATTAAACTAGAAGTGAGGTAATCAAATGACCACCTATAAACTAGTCTTAGGATCTTCTATATACTCATTAACATTCTCACTTAGATAAATCAATACATGAATAAAAGGAAAGGAGCTTCACTTCACACATTTAATCTATATCCACATACATCTCTTATGTATTTATAACTAGCATTCATAGCATATGTAACCATTCATTTATAAGCTTTGGAAAATATGTTTGGATTTAATAATGATAATTTCCACAGTTATTATAAATAAAATCAACACATGTAAGTTTACATAAAGTAAAACCATTTGATTTAATTAATTTTGAAAAGATGAATGTATGATTTCAAATGACATACAACATTTAACATGATTAGAAATGAATGAATAGGAATAAACATGTGATTTCATTCAATTAAATTAATTTCTAAGGACAATAAAATCATATAAAAGCATTCAAAGAAAACCAAACTTTTTTATCATTTTCAATTTTATATTTAATTTAGTTTGAAAGAAATAAGGTAAAGTTGCTGATCCTAACCTATTCCCATGTTTGTGAATTAATTTGGTTTAATGAAAATAATTAAGTTGATTTTATGGGTTAATTAGGTTATACTATTCATTAAATCCATTAATTGACCCTTACCTATGTTGCCTTAATTTAATTAACCAAGTAATTACGAGCCAACATGATATGTACATACAGTTAAATCAATGAACCTAAGAAATGAAAGAGGCCTAATGCAATTGGCTCACACTTAATGATTAATAAAGTTAAGAAATTTAATTAAGTACTTTCATAGTTTTCCCACACATGTGGGTTAACCATAATTTTATTAAATGTCTTTAAGATATTGAACACCTAAAGATCAACCCATGAATTGATTAATTAAGATTCCATGTGATTATAGTTTCAAATTGATTAATTAACCAATTTAATTAATGAATTAATCATTAATTTCCATTCAATTCAAGTTAGGGAAAAGACTTAGGAAAGAGATTCATTTCCTCATGCCCATTTACTATTTCACAATGATTAGCAAGCTTAATTAATGATTTTCTTACTATTTAGAATAATTAATTTCACGATTTATTAGGAAAGTAGTTAAGGTTAAGACAACCAATTTCTCTAATTAACCAAGTAATAAATTCCAAGAAAATTATGGGAGGCAGGTCATCCCATTAATCAACCTCAAAAAGTTTGGGATAAATTGCTTAGGTAATTAGAGTAATTAAGCTGATAAATTTTCAATTAAACTTAAGCCTTAATTACTATTCAAATTAATTGGGATCAATTTTAATTGAATCTCCTACCTTCAAAACAAATATTTACTTGCATTTTCATGATTTTTCTATGATTTGTTATAATTTTCCAAAGTTTCAGCTGATTTAAATGATTTTCCATGATTTTTATAAAGTCCATTAAATTATTTTAGCTATTTAGACTTTAGAATGCAATATCTCCCAATCTAGAAATCCTTTTGACTTGAAATTTTTTGGTAGGTAGATTTTAAGCTCATTCTTAATCTCAATATTTCAAATCAATCGATGTGTTTTTTAGTTTAATGAAATTTTATTTTACCTAAAACTTAAATTAAGCTCAAAATATTTGAAATTTAGTGCTTTTTTGGATTCATTGGATTCCCAGAATGAAAAATCCAATGAAGCCTTTATTTGCAATTTTAGTTAAATATTTTATTTCTATGAATTTTAAAGTATCATTTTAATTAATTTTTAAAAGAAGAAAATCCTAATTTCTTATTTAACCTTCAAAACCTGCGGCACCTTGGCCCGTGGTGCATGGTGTGTCGCGAGTGGGAATGTAGACAAGGATGCATAGATTAGATCTAACCATCGATTAGTGGTCCAGTTGATACCGTGATCCATGTGATGAGGCGTGTGATCGATCAAAGCCACATGATGCGATGCCATCAACCTCTCTGAATGGGAGATCTGATGGCTGGAGGGTGATCCAATAGAAGAGGCGAACAAAACATTATTCTGGGCATGATTCTTGTGATTCTTGTGAAAAAATAGAACAAAAAACTTCATTTTAGGCTTATCTTCATCAAAAATCACTCCAAATGCATGGGGATGATGTCAAAAAATGTAAGGGTAATCTAAAGGAAATTCCTAAAATTGAGCAAAAACTATCATAAATAAAGGAACCTAAGGCTTTCTATGGTTCTTGAAAATTACCTCACCGGGGATGATTTCCAGTGGCAGTGATGATCCAAGCACGCTCTTGAGTGCAAGAAGAAGCTTTGGAATGGGTTTGGGCTTTTGCTTCGCTTCGAAATAATGTATCCACCAATGGTCTTCCTCACCAGAATCCACTTGATTTTGATGGCTTTTGCTCAAAAATAGAGAGAGGGAATGGTTGGTTGGTTTGGGAGCTCTAGGAGAGTAAAATGAGTGTGTGAGGAAGAGTTTTTGTCTTACTACTCTTGCAATGGCCGAAAATCACTTCATTCATGGTGATTTTGGCTCCAAGTCAGGGTCCTTGGCTTGGGGTGGTTGAGATTCTCCTTAGGTGGCTTAATTTGGTTGGCCAGGCATGGGAGGTGGCTATGAAGGACAAGTGGGTGTCTAGGAAAGGGAAGTGGAGGTCCTTCATGCCATGTGTTCCAATGGGGGGAGGGATTTCACTTCCCCATAAGTCATGGCAACCACCTCTTGGGTCATGTTGGACAATGTTCTTGGAGCTGGGTGGACCAATGGATGAGTGTGGCCAAGGAAATGAAATGACCATTTACATGGGTGTTTTATCTTATGAAATACCCATAGCCCAAGGAAGAGTGGTCATTTGGCATTGAATTTGATTTGGACAGATTTGAAATGAGTAAAAAGTGAGTTGGACCAAATTTCATGTCATTTGGAGTTTAATTGGTTAGGCTTGGCTCAATTTGACCCATTTGGGTCAAATTAGGTGAAAACATGTTAGGTTGACCAATTGGTCAAATTGGGTCAAACCAAGGGTTAGTCAAGTTCATATGACTATTTGGAGAGGATTGTATGCTTTGGTTTGATTTAATTTGGATTTAATTTGGGTTTATTCTAAACCCTTTATGTCAATTTGGGTCAACTTGGGTCAGAGTGCCAATTGCTAAGTTTGAAGGTCAAGTCATGTTTAAATCTTGATTTTGGGTTGATTTGAATCATTAGTTTCAATGGATTTGGCTTAGATTATAATTTGGCTAGTTTGGGTTCATATAGGCTAAAGGGTTGACTTGGTCAATAGGCTAGGTTGACTTGGTTTGACCTAATTTATATCATTGATCATTTCTTGGGTGATCAACAATCATGGAATGAAGTTTGGATTGGTATAATTCACTTTGATTTGGATTGAATTGGATTTTGGTTCATGTAGGTCAAATTGGCCACTTTGGGTCAAGTGAACCAATTGGATTTAGCTTGATTTTGGGTTAAGTTTGATTTAGTTGAGTTTATATATAGATTTAAAATATAAATTCATTGCAATTGGTTTTGATTCAAATGAGTTTCAGTTCATTTGAATATTTCAAGTCAAATGGTCTAGGTTGGGTTTGACTTGGGTTAATTTTGGTTTGACAAGATAATTATAGGTCTCATTTATATTTGGATAGATGATTGAATGAATGATTGATTCAAGGAAAAATCCATTGGTTTTGGCTAGATTTAGATGAGTTTTCCCCAAGTTCAAGGAAATGGCTTAAATAATTTAAAATTGGTTTTGATTTGATTTTGGATTTGGTTTCGCTATTTGAATTTATATTTCATTCATATGTGAGAAGATAATTGAATGTAAAATTAATTTATAAAAAAATCAATTGAGTTGGGATTGAATTGGATGAAAATTTGGCTAAGTTCAAGAAGGTTGATTAAAGGGCTTGGGAAAGATTTCAAGTTTCGATTTGATCTTGGGTTTCAATCATTTAGAATTGAGTTCGAATTTGGATTTGGATTTGGATTTGAGTTTAAGGTTTGGTTGGAAATTTGAATTTGAATTGAATTTAAGAAGTGTACATGGAATGGGTTTTGGCTATAGGTGATTTTCTAAGTCTAAGGCATGGCTAATCATATGATTAACCCTTTTAAGTTTCTAGGCTTAGGTTAAGTGTTCACCTAATCTCTAGAAGTGTCTTATGACTAAGGAAACCTTAGTGTCTAAAAGGTTCCTAGTTCTAAAAAAAGGAGGTCAAGAACTCACTCCAAAAGTTTGGTTAGCAAAAGGACCCCCAATAAGTGTGGTGTAACTAACAAGGCACATTGCACATATTGGCATTGATCGAGATGATCAACAACATCCAAAAGACTGCAAACACTAATGAAAATGATCTATACCAAAACTCAAAAGGTACATAAAATCTCGATCTTAGTGCAAAGTAGCTCTCTTTATGCCAAGGGCATAAGAGAGCCAGAAGGAATCCATGGGGATTGAGTATGTGAACCTTCCACTAAGGAAGTAGGTTCAAGCTATCTAGGATATGGATTTGAGTTTGATTATGAATATGATTTGTTTGGGTACATATTCACTGGGGATAAGAATCTATAATCTACTAGGGATTGGGAATGTGAACCTTCCACTAGGGAAGCAGGTTCGGGCTATCCGTTGGGGATAAGAGTTTGATGGTATTTCTTATGGCTCCACTAGGGAGATTAATTTGATTTGTGCCTCGCTGGGCAGAAGTTTGGTTTGTTTGATATATTTTAATTTGACTCCACTAGGAAGGTTGGTTTCAAATTTAGTTTGTTATGGACCCTATTGGTGTGCGATGGAACCATTGAGAAGGGGCTATGCCACCTATCTGATTTACAAATCCAAAGGGATAGTCTACAAGGTAGGACTATCACCTAAGGGGTTGCCTTTTGGTGTACAATGTGCACTTAGGAAAGCATAGTAGACTTACATCTTCCAAAGAAGGGATCAACCGCTAGGGTGATCTTGGATTCACAATAAATCAACTTCGACAGGGCATTGAATGTCATTGTGGGACTTAAGTCAACTCAAAAGTAGTTAAGATTAATTTCATCAATTTATTTTAATTTGATTCAGTTTATTTTCATTCATTTTAATTTTATTTGATGGATCCCGTCGGTGTGCGATGGACCACACTAAGAAGGGGCTATGTCGGCTTTGGCCTATCTCAGATTTATAGATCCAAAGGAGTAGTCTACTAGTCGAAGGGTAGGACTATCCAACTTAAGTGCCTTTTGTGCAACTATCTTTGAGAAAGTGTAGCGAATTACATCTCCAAAGCAAGGAACAACCATTGGGGTGACCCATTGGATGCAATAAAATCTACCTAGGGTTGCTCATCGGTGTGATTTGTCTTTGGAAAGAATGTGCTTACATCTTCTAAAGCAAGGATGACCATAACATTAGTGGCGAGATTGAACCTAAGGAGACTATTGAGAGAATGTCAGACTTATCTCAACTCAAGAGTAGTCGTGATTCTTATAGGAGTTTCTCTACCATAAAGATATGATGCCTTCTTTGGAAAGGTTGGGGCATTAATTCATAATCCACAAGCTATATATTGTTTGTTTCTTATTGTGGACTTATTGGTGTGCGAGGACCACACTAAGAAAGGGCTATGTCAACTAGACTTATCTCGATTTATTAGACCAAGGAGAATCTACATCACATTTGTAGAAATCTCCAACCAGGTGGTTATTGGGAAAGGTCCAATCTAGTAGTAGAGTAACGGTGTCTAAATGGGGTTGCAAAGGAAGTGATCCAAATAGAGTGCCTACAAGGTAGGTGCCACTAGGGGCATTATCTTGGACCTTGTAAATAAGAAAGCCTGTTGCTGTATAGTGGCCAACTCAAAGAGAAAGCATAGTAGACTTACATCTACCATGAGTGGTGTATCCATCCCTGGGTGGTAGATAGTGAACACCAACCAAACTAAGGTGCCCATTAGTGTGCAATAATCAACCTAAGAAGAAGGCGTGTAGACTTATATCTCCCTAAAGTGGACCTAATAGTAGGGAGAGTCTATCGTTGGCTCGATAGGTGCAATCTAACCTAGGGCTATCCTTCGGTGTGCAATGGTTGTACTTACAAAGAAAGCGGAGCACACTTACTTCTTTCAAAGTGAGGAACAGCCGTTGGGGTGACCTATTGTTGGCATAATAAGTTGAACCCTAAGGGTGACTACTAAGTAGGGAGTCATAAAGGACCAAGACTTGAAGTAGTTAGAAGGAAAGGTGTTGCTTGGGGACATATACCTAATCCTCTACTTAGTTCATGATGGCTAGTCCAAGAAGAAAGCGATAGTAGACTTATATCCTCTTGAATGAAAAACATGAAGGTAGCTTACATCATAAGGCCTACCATGCTAACAAGGTGGTAGGTGCAATGGTCAAGGAAAGTGTAGAAGACTTACATCCTCTAAATAAGGGGCCACTAGGGTAACACATTAGAGGGCTAGCACGGACCTAGAATAGCTAATGGGTGAGTGTGGGGGCATTATCCCCATCATCAAAGTAGACAAAAGATGTGTATATATGTTTTAGATATACTCAACCAAGTCAATAAATGATGGCTAGTTTAAGAAGGTGTACATCCTCTTAAACAAAGCCAACATGAGGTAGCTTATTGACCATAAAGCCTACCATGCTAATAAGGCCCTCAAGGTGTGCGGTCAAGTTAGGAAGGAAAAGTGTACATCATCCTTCACAACAAGGGACCATTGGGGTGACACGTGGGAGCCTAGGCATGAGTGAGGGGCCATGAGGGCATTATCCCACATCAAAGTAGCAGAGATAAAAGATGTATATTTGTTCATGTGTTTGTGTGTAGTTGTGTATTTGTCTTGATGAAGGATAGGATGCTTGGTTCCTTACACCTACCCTAAACACATCGAAGAGTGGATGAAATGGTGCCACAAGGGTAATGTGACTCCACCAAGATAGGATGCCACTCAGGTTCTCTTACACCTAACTTAGTTGTACTATTCAAAATAGGATGCCTCTTGGGTTCTCTTACATCTATCCTAATAGCACCAAGGAATCGTGTGTAGTTTGTGTTTGTGTTGATGAAGGATAAGATGCTGCTTGAGTTCTCTTACACCTATCCTAAACACGTCATGGTCAATTTGTAAACAAGCAAATAATGCTTGCAATGAAGAAGGGATTTGATGAATGGAAAGATAGGATTTTTATTGAAGATAATTATTTTCAAACATTATTTTAAAGATAGTATTTCTTTAAATAGAGCTGATTGATTGGAAGCATCGGGCACTCCCCTATCATAATGGTTTAAACTACTTTTCATCTTTGAAGCACCAAGGTAGGCCTTTCAATTTCGGTAGTAGAATCTTGATTTGAAAAGTTTTGAGATAGACTAACTTTGAAAGAGTTTAAATCATATATTCAATGTTAATTGAAGTCTCTCTCGTTAAGTAGAATCTTGGAGGTTACATCTCTATATCACTTTAATCTCTTTTAGATCAATGTTATCCCATGATGCTTTACTACAAGCCTTAGAAACTCCCTAAGTCATCTAATTGTATACTTTGGGATTCAACTTCTATAGTGTCATAACCAATCGATAACTACTCGGACAAAAGATGGTCTTCCTTTTTCTTTAACACTAGTGACCAAGGCATGACCTTATAGCGATAAATTCTAATGAAATTATAAGTGAAAATGACATCTCATCCTCTAGCATCATTGACCCATCCTTGAATGAGAAGGCATGTAAAAGGCTATATGTTATCAAATTTGAAATAGGTAATGTGGATTCATCTTCAAGACATCCTTCCTTTTTAGGGCATAATTTTATGTAATCATGATAGCATCTTTCTTCTTCAATAAGGTTGACTTCACACTTTGATCTTCTTCTTGGTGCAAATGTTCACGTCAAAAGTTTGCAAAGTAGGAATAACAATAGGTTCAATTTTGAGTTTGTAGACTACTACCTTTAGAGATGTATTGGGCACTTCATTATGGTCTTAGGTAAAGTAGTCTTTAAACTACAAAAGTAACCTAACCAAGTGGTTGACATTTTCTTTTGACTTATCATATATGGATGTTGGGAGGGTGGGTGGACTACCTTTTATGTTGAGGTTAATCTCCTAAAACTCATTGGTTGATGATGTAATTTTCTTCTCAACTTGGTGAGTGTATCCTCTACTTGAAAAGTCTTCAAAATTATTTAAGCAAAGGAGGTAGACTAGAGGAAAAAATGATTTTATTACTTCATTTGAAGGTTTATCTACAATTGAATCCTCTTTCGAGCTTGAAGAAAGAGATGAAATTTGATATCTATATATATATATATATATATATATATATATATATATATATATATAGATGTAGGAGCAACTCTTAACTTCCAATCCTATAATAATATCATGAGATAGTAGAATTGAAGTCAAAGTGTTCACATACCTACTAAGTTTCTAGTCATATCATTCATGAATTATCCTTTTTAGAACTTTTTATTTTACTATTATCTACTCCAAAGACTTGTCAAAAGACTCAAAATTTATTTCATATATTCTTTTTTCTCTCCTTTTTTTTTGAATTTACACCTCATACACATGATTTATCCTTTGGATTCCAAATCAATGTGTTTTATTCGTGCTTTACTTTTTTCCCTTTTTCTTCTTTTCTTTCTCTTTTTCTTTTTTTTGCATTCATTTTTTTTATTTTTTCTTTTCTTTCTTTTCTCTTTTTGTTTCATTTTTTTCTTTCTCTTTTTTTTGAGTCTTTGTTTATATTGTGTTCTTTAGAGGGATTGCTTGTCTTTCCTTTCATAGGATATTCTATGTCGTATGACTTGAGGAGGTTGCCACTAATTGAGCAAGGAAGAATCATTTAAGTTCCAATCAAACACTCTCTATCTCTCTTATAGAAGGTGATTGCACTCATTATTTTAGCTTAGTGGGCAATTTATACTCATCAAGCATAGATCTACTTAATTCAATTAATATTCTATTTTTCTCTCTACTACTCCATTTTGTTGGGAGTTCTAGGTGCAGAAAAATTATGTCTAATCCCATGTTCATCACAATAATCCTCAAATAATTTATTTTCAATTTTACCATGATTGGTTTGAACCCTATTAATCAAAAGGCCTTGTTCTCCTTCAATATATTTAGAAAACTTTCTAAACTCACCAAAAACAGCATCTTGTAAATTACAAACAAAACCCAAGTCTATCTAGAGAAATCATCAACAATTACAAAACCATAATTTTTCCACCTAAGCTAGTGGCACTAATTAGACCAAATAAATCCATGTGTAATAATTTTAAATGATCTTCTAAATGCTTACCCTAAATACACGCATCTCAAACATAGTTTGAATGAAAATTTAATTATGGAAATCCAAATTCTAAATCAAGTTTAGCAATTTTATTGAGTGTGTGCATGTTAATATGATATAGTCTCCTATGCCATTACCATATATCATCATGAGTGCTTTTAAAATAAAGTAAATTCAAATTCACATCATGAAAGCTATCTAAATCAATGACATAAATATTTTTATGTCTTTGTCCTACTAACAAAACATTTTCATTATTTTTTATAATACAATATGATGCATGAAATACTACATTCAAACCTTTATCACATAATTGACTAATAAAAAATAAATTATGTTTTAATCCTTCTACTAAAAAAACTTTATCTAAGGTGATAGAATTCTTACAAATAGAACCAATACCAATGATCTTTCCCATTGCATTATCTCCATATGTAACAAATCCTCCATCACTTGATTCTAAAGTTGTGAATTTATCTTTATCTCCAGCCATATGTCATGAACATCCACTGTCCAAGTACCACATGCCTTCTTTGATTTTTCTTTGGAATTCCTCCAAATGAAAATCACATGTTAACTTTTGGAACCCAAACATGTTTGGGTCCACATTCTAAATTTGAAGCAAGATATCTAGCTTGTGTAGTTTGTGTAGTGCTTGTACCTTTTGGTATCCATACAAAAGATGATTTCTTAGTGTTTTGTAATTTACGTGCATATCAATCAAATAAAATATTCCTTTTTCTATCACAATAGTTGCACCAAACATTAGTGTTTATGCTTAGCATGATAATTATAAGGTATATGAGTGGTATGTGTATGATGCAAATAATTTTTATTAAATGTTTTACTTGATGAAACATTATAATGAACTTGTGATTTCAAACATAATTCTAATCTTACTTTTAACAAGATATTCTATCTTTCAAGTTTACATACAAGTAAGGAACAATTTAATAAAGAATTATTTTTAAAATTATCACACACATTTTTTAAATCACAAAAATGCATATCTAAATTTATGTTATGTTCTTTGTATTTTTTTTTTTAATTTTTTATATTCAATAACTAAATCATTAAAACATCATCTAATTCATCATAAGATATATCATTACAAACCTCATGAGAATCTAAGTTGATTTTCTCTATATATATTGACCTCTTCATCGATGAGCAAGTACTTGATTCATTTGAATCGAATTGCCCATAAAGCCTTCTTCTTCTTCTTTTGGTACTTTTTCTCCTTCATATTATTTCTTCTTTCCACATCAATCTCTTTCTTCTTTGATTCAACAAGTTCTGGACATCACCTCTTATGTGTCCAGGCTTTTTAATGGTAAAGATCCCTTCACTGAAATTTCTTAGTTTGAAATTTATAGTTTTAGATTTTTTATACCTTTGAATCTTCTTCCTTAGCAAGTTCCCAAGCCTTTTGGATAGCATGACCACCTCATCACTATCACCATTCGAGCTTGAGGTGTTATGCTCATCACTATCTTCAACTTGTAATGCAATTGCTTTTCCTTTCTCCTTCTCCCTTTTTCTTTGAGTTATCCATCTTATCCTTTTGAGCAATAACATTCATGTGCTATAAAGAACCCAAAATTGATCAAGTGGATAAGTAGATAAATCCTTAGCTTCACTAATAGTTGTTACTTTAGCTTCCCATTCTTTTGGAAGACATCTAAGAATCTTATAGACTAAGTATTGATTCCTATATGTTTTTCCAAGAGAATGTAATGTGTTAATTATTTTCAAGAACCTAGTATACATATTAGAAATAGATTTAGATAGAGACATATGAAATAAATCATATTAATGAACAAGTCTATTTATGTGAGCATCTCTAACTTCACTAGTTCTTTCATAAGTTATAATGAGTTTATCCCATATTTCTTTTGTTGCACTTAACATAGAAATTTTCATGTAATCAGGATAAAGCACAATGTAAAGTATTACAAGCCCTAGCATTTAATTCATCAAGTTCTCTTTTAGCTATAATCCATTCCTCAAAAGGTTTTTCTACTATAATTCCATTTATTTCTGCTATGGGTGTATGATATTGATGTGTCAACATATACCACATGCATGCATTTTGACCTCTTAAAATGTACTAATTCTATTTTTCCAATAATCAAATGGTACACTATCTAAATGTGGAGGTCTATGAGTGGATTATCCCTCTGGTAGTGAACCCTTTGAGAAACCGTGTGCCATAGTGAAAAGATCTACTCTTGGATGTTAAGCCAATAAAAAAGCCTAGGCTCTGATAACAATTGTGAGTCACTATAGCACCTAAGAGGGGGGTGAATTGGGTGATATTAAAAATTTTAAAAGTTAAATCTTAAATTTTAAGTTTTAGTAGAAAATTAATTTTTGATTTTATAATGACAAGATACAATTCTTAATGCAACAAAAATAAAAGTACATTAAAGTAAAGAGACAATAGGCACACAATTTTTTACATGGTAAGCCCAAAACTAGCCACTATCCACCACCACGCTAGAATCCATAAATGCAAAATAGCATACAAATAGTACTCTCCTATAAGTAAACAACTTACAACAAATAGTACTCTCCTACAGGGTGAGTACAACCCGATATAAATTTTACATCACAAAAATACAAAATAATAAATTTTGATAAAATATATCTCACAAATATACCAAGCTATCCAATTCAAAAGTGATCTCACAACTTATAAATGATCACTTTATAACTTACTAATTTGGCAAGATAGAATGCTCACTTAATTTTGATAAAAAATATTAAATAAATATCTTAAAGTGATCTTACTAAGATTTTTTTGTTATTACAATTTGTAGATTAATATAAAAATGATTTCAAAATAAATTCATCATATCCTATTGCACAATAAATTAAATTTCAGCAAGGAATAATTTTAAGCTTGAGAGAAACTATAACTAGTATGTATATAATAGTGTAAGAAAGATTAACATTTTACTAAACTTCTTTTTTCTTAATTATTAAACAATGGAAAAAACAAGCTTTACTAAATTTCAAAAAGATAAATTTTTTAAAATAAAGGATATTAGTTGAAATAAAATGATAAGTGACAAATAAAATAATTTAAATTTTATAAATTTTTATTTTGATAAAGAAACTTGATTTATAATAGATCTAGCATATACTAAAATTCAATAATTTATTTTATTTTATTTTAAAAATGAAGCTTTTAATTAATGCAACTAATCACAAAATAGTTAAATAAAATTAGTATATGATAGATTTAAGTAAACTAGTAAGCTTTTAATTAAAAGAGATCTAGCAATTATGAAAATAATTTCAGCACAATAAATTAATTTGAAATGCTTAAAATATACTTCTAAAATAGATCTAAGAATAAATGATCTTTCAAATAAGACTAATGATAAAATATTTCAAGAAACCAAAAAAATATCTAGGAATATAAAAATTTCAACATGTTGAAATAAATCCTACAAACTATCACAAGAGTTTTTCACAAAAAAATGACAGAAGAAACTTTGATTTGAAAAACTTAGACTTTGATGTCCAAAGACAAATCCACCAAAAAATATAAATTGGAAAGAATAAATAGATGGTGAAAATAGTATGAACAACTAAAAAGGTATTAAGATCAAGAAAATAAATGCAAGTAATTTGAGAAAGCATGCTTAGTTGAAGATGTTAACACTTCCAAACCAAGGATTTGATCTTGCAATATTTGGAGAACAATTAGAAGGAAAATCTAGGAAATCTTTGATTAGCTTTTTTGGAGGGATTTTGAATTTGAATGAGGAATGCTTTCATGAAGAGAATGAGGGATATTTATAAGCAAGAAGGTTATTTTGAATTATTTCAAAAAATATATTATTCTAACATCATTTTATCATATAATAATTTAATATTCAATAAAAATATAATTTATATTAAATAAATATTAAATTAAAATAGCCAAAATTCAACTATTCACATGGGCAAGTAAAAAACAATCAAATATGGCTCTTAATATATTCAAAGCATGCAACGTGCATTCATTATTAAAATCAGATAATGTTTGAAAAGTCATAATAAATTCAATTTTAATCAGACATGGGCCATGTAACCTATCAAATTAAAGGAAAAAATCCAAAACATCCGTTTGGGGATGAAATCGATATAAATTCCTTGAATATAAAATGACTTTAGGTAAAATACAAATTTCCACATATTTTTGTTCATTTTGAAATATGACATTTAAATATTACGATATAATTTATATATAATCACACAAATGTTAGTTATCATATAACATAAAAATTAAATATAGTATATAAACTAATTACACTTAATAGTTATAATTTATTATCATTTATTATTTTGACAATTCAAATGCTATGTATGAAACATATAAGTGAATGTTAATTAGATAAAGATTTATATAAATTAACATCATTATCATTATTTAAAATAAATAAAATAATATGTTAAATTATGAGCAAATTGATTCATGCCAATGAACTCATATGAATTTCTAAGATAGTTATAAATGCATATAACCTAAAATATTGTATTTTGAGCTTCACATTATTTATTTTGATCTATCTTTCTTTCTTCTATTCTCACAATATTGGATATGTAATTAGTAATTAATATATTTGAAACACATAAAACATACAGTAGAACATCCAAGCATTTGTTTCTTATCATCAAAATTCATCGAATTGAACATAAGGCTCATTAAGCCAATATAAGATAGTTTAAGACCTTAAGATTAACCTTCAAAATAGTTTGATGCCCTTATTTTAGATTGTGAGGTGTATCTTAAGAAGGATTTAGAATTAGATTATTTCATGGTTTGCTTCTTCTATGGTGTTGATCAAAGTGGAAGGACCACTACAATAATAGCTTTTATGATATATTCTAAAGAGAGGGGTGATGTCTACCAACTCTTTTATGGTGCCAAAATTTCTTATTAGATCGATGATTCTAACTCTTTGTCGATAGTGACACCAAGAAATTCTAAAATTAAGCAAAACTATCACAAATAAAAGAACCTAGCCATGATTCTTGAAAACTACCTCTAGGATGATTTTGGTGGTGGTGATGATCGAGTGTCTCCAGGGGCAAGAAGAAGCTTTGGAATGGGTTCGGGCTCTTGCTTCACTTTAGAATAATATATCCACCAATGGTCACCGCTTCCTCACAGAAATCCACTTATTTTTGATGGATTTTGCTCAAAAACCAAGTGGGAATGGTTGTTGGTTGGTTTGGAAGCTCTAGGAGAGTGAAATGAGTGTGATGTCTCTCTATTTTATGTCTCCTTGCAATGGCCGAAAATCACCTCATTCATGGTGATTTTTGGCTCCAAGTGGGTGTCCTTGGCTTAGGGTGGTTGGGATTGACTTAATTTGGTTGGCCAAGGCAAGGGAGGTGCGAAGGCCAAGTGGGTTTCCTAGCAAAGGGAAGTGGAGACCCTTCATGCCAAGTGTTCTAATGGGGAGGGAGGTGATTTCACCTCTCTATGAGTCATGGCTGACCACCTCACGGGTCGGGTTGGAGTCCTTGGAGCCTAGGTGGACCAATGGATGAGTACCAAGTGCCCAAGGAAGAGAAATGAAAATTTACATAAGTTTTTTTTTATATGATACCTTTAGTCCAAGGGTTGAGTGGTCATTTGGCATTGAATTTGATTTAGACAAATTTGAAATGAGCCAAAAGTGAGTTGGACCAAATTTCATGTCATTTGGATTTCATTTGGTTATGTTTGGCTCAATTTAACCCATCAAATTGGATCAAAATGGGTAAGGTTGACCAATTTCAAATTAGGTCAAACCAAGGGTTAGGTCAAGTTAATATGACAATTTGGAGAGGATTGCATGCTTTGGTTTGATTGAATTTGGATTTAATTTGGGTTTAGTCTAATTTAACCCTTTATGTTAATTTGGGTCAACTTGGGTCAAGATGGCTAATTGGGCTAGGTTTGGCTCAATTGAAGGTCAAGTCATGTTTAAATATTGATTTTGGTTTGATTTGAATCATTGGTTTCAATGAATTTGTCTTAGGTTTAATTTGGCTAGTTTGGGTTCATATAGGCTAAAGGGTTAACTTGGTCAATGGGCTGAGTTGAATTGGTTTGAAATTTATATCAATTGATCATCCTAGGTGATCAACATTCATGACATCAAGTTTTGGATTGGCTTAATTAAATTTGGATTGAATTGGATTTTAGTTCATGTAGGTAAAATTGGCCACTTTGGGTCAAGTGAACCAATTAGATTTAGTTGGCTTGATTTTGGGTAGAGTTTGATTTAGTTGAGTTTATATATAGATTTGAGATTGATTGTAATTAGTTTGGATTTAAATGAGTTTTAGTTCATTTGAATATTTTAAGTAAAATGGGCTAGGTTGGGTTTGACTTGGGTTGATTTTGGTTTGACTAGATGATTATAGGTTTCATTTATATTTGGATAGATGATTGAAGGAATGATTGATTCAAGAGAAAATCCATTGATTTTGGCTTGATTTAGATGGGTTTTGGCCAAGTTCAAAGAAAAAGGGTTTAAATTAGGTTTTGATTTGATTTTGGATTTGTTTTGGCTATTTGATTATATTTCATTTATATTTGAGGAGATAATTGAAGGTATAATTGATCTCTAAAAAATCAATTGAATTTGGATTGAATTGGATGGAAATTTGGCTAAGTTCATGAAGGTTGATTAAAAGGTTTGGGAAGGATTTCAAGTTTGGATTTGATCTTGGGTTTCAATCATTTGGAATTGAGTTTGGACTTGGATTGGGATTTGAAATTGAGTTTGAGGTTTGGTTGGAAATTTGGATTTGAATTGAATTTAAGGTGTACATAGATTGGGTTTAGGATAGGGTATGATTTTTCTAAGTCCCTAAGGCATGGCATAATCTGATTAACCTTCTAAGTCTCTAATTTAGGTCAAGTGTTTTAATCTCTAGAAGTGTCTTATGACTAAGGAAACTTTAGTGTCCGAAGGTTCCTAGGTCTAAGAAGAGGAGGTTGTCACTCCAAGGTGAGTCTTGGTTGTTGATGAAATTGAAAGAAGAAATGTTGAATCTAAATTTATTCTTTAAAAATAAAACTAAACCTAAACTAAAACTCCTAAACCTAAACCTAAACCTAAACCTAAACCTAAACTAAACCTAAACCACAACCTAAACCCTAAAACCTAAACCTAAAAACCTAAACCTAAACCCTAAACCCTAAACCTAAACAACCCTAAACCCTAAACTAAATCCCTAAACCCTAAAACCTAAACCTAAAATAAAAAAAAATAAAAAATAAAACTAAACTAAAAAAATAAAAAAAACCTAAACCCAACTTGGGGCCTTGACCTCATGCTCATTCCCTTTTCCCTCTCATTTTGGCTTTCGCTGCGATTTGGCATGATTCTCATTGGATTCCTTCTAGAATGATGGTGCCCTTTTGCTTTCATGTTTTACTTGGAGTGATGCCATGGTTTGGCATCTTCCGATGATTCCATGGGGAAACTACTAGGGCATCAACTACCATGGCTTTGGGCTTGAAATCATTCAAAGATGTCCTCGGTAAGGATAGTTGTTGGTGAGTCCCTAAAACTTATTTTGACTTCTTTTGAGGCATGCCAATGGTTATGTGCTCGATCGATGTGGAAAAAGCTTGCTAATTTGATTTCACTTTGGTTGGAAAGTTTACTCTTTGTAGGCTAAATCTAGAAAATATTTTTTCTTTCATAGTCTAAACTTTTGGGTGCTTTTATGATTGGTTTATTGATCCCATGACATTTTGATTCATTAATGAATGATTTGGATTACTCAAGTGTTTTTTTGCTCATTCTTATTTTGTTTTCAATTGCCAAATGAGGTTGTCAAAATGGACTCCACTATTTGATATTAGGGAAGAATCCCCAATCATTGGTTTGGATTTCTCTCCCAATATGTGAATTCATTTCATTAATCATCAATTCTTTTATTGTTGTGCTTTATTTGGTCATTGCAAATTGATGGGTCAACTTGACTCATGAAATCTATTCTAGAATCCTTGTTGAATTGGACATTACTAAGAAACACCCCAAAGAAATCGGGGGATCTAAAAATTATGGTTATATAGTTGATTTAGAAATTTCCTATCTTTTGTTCTCATTATAAAATCCATGGGGCATGATAATTTTGAATGCATCCTCCTCTAAAAAAAAATTCCTATTAAGGAAACTATTGTTCCTAACCCTAGGCCAACCACTATTATAACAAAAGTTAAAAAAAAAAGGATTCATTGAATGTTCAGGCTATTTTACCTCTTATTTCTTTTGTGCAATTGAAGGTTTCTAATGTGGAAAATAATAATTTCTCTAAACTTTTGGATGATGATTCTTTTTCCTCTTAGTCCCCATATATCAATTTTGATTGACAAAAATGAAGCTTTAATTTAAAATATTAATGAGGATATCAATGTTATCATTCAAATTCAATTTCTTTGGTTTCTCATGATATTGGTTTGAAAAACTTTATTTGGTTTTTTGTCTAATAATTGGGTATTGAAGATGAATGGCTGGATGTTCACACTTGCCTTCTTAATAAATCTATTTCAGTTCCCTCACTTACTATACCTGATGCTCATTTTCCTTTAATAAATTCTAATGGCTTGGAAGGAGAACTCACTTTCATATAGGAGACTTCCCTTAAATCTGTGACTAATGTTGTTGAATCCTTCTTGGATGATGATTCTATGAGAAAAGGAAATTTTTTCCAAACTTATCATGCTAAAAAAAAAAGTTAAAAATTTTCCTCCCAAATTGTCCAAAAATACTAGATCTATTGCGACCTCCCTCTCCTCTCTTAACTAACATTTTCTTAACCCCTTTTTTATTTCCTTATGTTTAATTTTCTTGTTTGGAATGTTAGAGAGATCAGTTCCCTCTATATTTGTAACCGTTTTAGAAACCTTTATCATATTCATAATTTTTCTTTACTTATTATTTTGGAGTGTCTTATTCATACAAACAAAATAAACCATGTTCCTAGAATGATTTGTTTTAATAAATTTTTCTCTAATTTTAGTAATAAAATTTGGTATTTTTGGAATAATTTTGTGAGGTTTCTATTCTTAATGATTTTCAACAAGTTTTCAATGCTCAAATATCTTATGGTGACTACATTTTGGGCTCTTTTATCTATGCATCTTGTAATAGATTTGGTAGAAATCTTTTTTGGAAAAATTTGAGGAATTTTTACATTTGTCAATAAACCTTGGTTTGTTGGTGGGGATTTCAACACAATTTTATTCTCTTCTATGAATATTCCCTCTATGGAAGAATTTTCCAATATGATCCTTGATTGATTGATATTGGCTTTGGGGTTCAAATTTTGGCAAAACTCACTTGACTTTTTAATTCTCATTTGATTACTCAATGGTCTATTACTTCCAATCATTTAAGTAGAACCTTATGCTCCTCTTTTTGGTTTCTATTAAAGATAACTCTAATAGATTAAAAAAATTTCTCTCATTTTAGATTTGCATTGGCATATTGATTTCTTTAATGTTGTGGTTAACAATTGGAAAGCTACCTTACATCAATTAATTCAATTGGGGATGAATAGATTTTGGTTTAAGCTTAAAGACTTAAACAAAATGGGTTGGTGGAACAAGCATTATTATAAATTCCATTTTCTTAATATCAAAGAAATGAAAAAATTGGTTTGTGATCTTGAAGTCTCAGTTATGTTTGATCCGACTAAGATTAAAGAGTTGACTGAGGTGAAAGATAAACTTGTTAATTTTTAACATACGGAAGAGACTTATTGGCACCAAAATTTGCTAGAAAACATATTGTCAATGATGATAGAAATACTAAATATTTCCATGCTTTGGTTAATAAAAAAGGGAGCTTTAAATAATATTCAAAAAATTAAAGATGACAATGGATAATGGATTAGGGAGAATAATGATATTAAGGATTCAGCCATTAATTACTTTAGAAATATGCTTAATATGAGTTGATCTTATGAAGCTATTTCTAAATCACACTTGATTCATTCTATTATAAATAATAATGGCTTGCTTTATTGTACATAATGAAGAAAATTTTTAAAGTTCTTAATAGCATGAACATAGATTCTTGTTAGGGTTTCACTACCCAAAATTTTCAAAAATTTTGGTTTATTATTAAAAATGATTTGGTTGAGGCTATGGTTGATTTTTTAATGGTAATCCTTTTCCTAAATATTTTTCTAGCACTTATATTGTTCTCATACCTAAGAAAGATAATCCGGACTATTGGAGTGATTTTAAACCTATTTGTCTTTACACCTTCTTCAATAAGCAGATTTCCAAAATTCTAACCAATAGGCTCAGACCTTTACTTCATAGGATTATCTCTCTAAACCAAACTGGTTTTGTTATAGGTACATCTATTTTTGATAATATTCTGCTTGCTCAATTAATTCATGATTTAGATGCTAAGACTAGGTGGCATTCAAATTGGATATTACCAAAGCTTTTAACAATATCTCTTGGGATTACCTTATCCATATTTTGAATTTATTTAGGTTTTCTGTTAAATTTATCTTTCTTATTAAATTTTTTATTAATAATGCCTAGTTTTTTATTTTGCTTAATGGGGAAGCCTCGGGCTTCTTTCCTTCTTCCCATGGCATAAGATAAGGGGATCCTCTATCTCTTATTTATTATTTCTATTGAGTACTTAACTACGAGCATCAATGATCTATTCTTAAATAATCCTAGCATGTATTACAAAACTCTTGGTGGTCTTCTTGTTACTCATTTAAGATTTGCAAATGATTTCATTACTTTTTTTAATACTTCTATTCATCATATCAAGAATCTCAATTATTTTTTTAAATAAACTTGGTAGAAAGTGGTCTATCTATCTAATAACAAAAGCAATTTTATTACTTCTTCAAGCATCTCCAATAATAAAATTAATCAAATCCTTCATATCACTAACTTTAAACATCAACACCTTCCTCTTAAGTACTTGGGTGCTCCTCTTTTTTTAAAGGTCCAAAATGATCCCATCTTTTTGATGAGTTAATTAAATAAATTTTAAATAAAATTTATGTTTGGAAATTTTATTTACTTTCATTTGGTGGTAGGCTCACTATTCTTAAAAGCACTCTCAATTTTATGCCTCTTTATTTGATTCAAAATATTATCCCCACTAATGCTACTCTTATTAAAATTGATCACTTGCTTAATAAATTTTTTGGGGATCAAATAATTATGCTAAAAGAATACATTAGACTTCTTGGAATAAATGATGTGGTCCCTTGGGTGAAGGTGGTCTAAGTTGCAAAAGTGAAGCTATTACTCCTTCTCTCATAAGCTCGTGGAATTTTAGAATGAATGATAGCCTTTGGGCTTATTTTATGATCAAAAATATTGCCAAGGTAAACACCCTCTTATCTGTGCTTATAAAGTTAGTGACTCTCTAGTCTGGAAAAGGCTTTACTCCAATAAATGGTTGCTTGAACCCTTAATATATTAGGGTATTCATTCGAGTTCTTCTTTCTTTTGGGAAGATAATATGATTTGAAATGGCTCTATTGACTCCCTTTTATCTACCCACTCTACTACATCTATCAAAGTTAACTCTTTCTAGCATAATAACACTTGGAACGAAAACAAACTTGAGAATTATATCCCTATTTCTCTTTTTGATAACTTTAGAAATATCCCAATTTTCTCTAACAAACCTAACCAAATTCTCTTTAAGCTTTCTTACAATGGTGATTTTTATTCTTAAAGCGGTTTGGAATTTTATTAGAGATAAGCAAAACTCCTCTAATGTTTTCATTAAACTTTCAAACAATATCATTCCCATTTCCTATTCGATTTTAGCTTGGAGGATTTTGAATAACTTTATTCCTGTGGACACTTTGCTCTAGAATAAAAGGTTATATTTTCCTTCAAAGTTCTATTGTTGCTTTCATATTGAAAATGTTAATCATGTTTTTATCAATGGTGCTATTGCTTCAAAATTATTTTTATGGTATGATGATTTATTTAATACAAACTACTTTCATGGCTATCTTTCCATATATCAACTTCTTGAAGTCTATTTCCCAAAAATTGTGAAAGGTCATATCAAAGTTCTAGTTGCTATTACCCTTTTCTGGTTCATCTGAATGTACAAAAATGATGCTAAATATCATGGTATTCCTATGAGCCATAAAAGGATCTTAGACCCAAAAAAATTTTAAGCTCTATTTAATGCCAATCTTATTTGTAACATTCATTTTAGAGGCTACAATTTGTGGCTAAAAAATTGGGCATCATTTCGATGTTGACTCTTATAAAGAGTTAGGATTATCCATTGGATCAAACCCAAAGAAAATTTGATTAAAGTGAATGCTGATGGTTATGTTGCTTCCAATAAATATGGTTGTGGTGGTATTCTTAGGGATTCTAAAGGTATTGTCATTTGTGTTTTTTCCTATCCTCTCAAAGCCTATTCTATTATCTACACTGAGCTTATAGCTGTCAATAAAGCAATTGAAATTTTTTTGAATAAAGGTTTGCTCAAGGTTTGAAGTTGATGCGCTCTTGCTTCTTGGCATGTTAAACTCTAATAGAAAAAGAAATGTTGATTTATTTTATGTTCTCAATCATACTAAAAATCTTCTTTCTCAAGTTCATTATAAAATTTCCCATATCCTTTATGAGGGTAATGCTTGTGCTAATTTCTTGGCTACTTTAGGTGCCAACATAACTGATTTCACATTATTTTACAATCAAAATTTGCCTAAACTTTTAAGGGTTTTGTCAATCTGAATAACACTAGATTACCTTATCTCAGATTATAATTTTTTTAGCTTGGTTTTTTTGTTGGTTTTTGATGACCCATTGATTTTGGTTCCCCTTTGTTAAACCCTCTTTAAGTTGTGGTCATTTGCTTATTTTCTCTCTTCTATGCTAGGTTTTCTTTTGAGCTTTTCTTTTGGGTTGGCTGGTGGTTCTTGTTTTTTCACTGGGTTGTTTTGGTTTTTTTGGTGGATGCTATTTATTTGGGTATTATTATTGCTTGGTCATTTTTTGTGACCTTCATTTGGGTGGTAGCTTTGCATGCTATTTTCTACATGGGGTTTGTCATATCTCTGGGCTGGTTGCTTCCTTAACTGAGTTGGATTTTCTTCTTCTGTGGTGGTTGGCTAGGTGGACTAGGTTGGTTGGCTAGCTAGCCGTGTTAACTAGTTTATCTACTTCTGTTGGTGGCAGGGGTTGTTGGTGGTCTAATTTTGAATTGGATTTGGCAAGGTGGAGGTTATTTGTTGATTGTTATTTCTTCTTTTTTTGTGGATTGGGTTTTGGTTGTTGGTTTTGCTTGTTTGGGTTTATTTCTTTTGGTCATGGTTTCCTCTTTGTATTAGTTTTCCTCCTTCTTTGCTTTGTTTTTTTTATTATTTGGGTTGGTGGTTGATGGCTATTTAGTGGATGTTGTTTTGCTTTGGGATGGTGACTTGGTTTGGTGTATTGGCTTGGTTAAGCTATGGTTATGATGCTTGCACTCATTGATATTTCTCCAACTTTTGATATTGATTTGGTGGTGTTCTTGTATTTATTGCTCTTATGGATGGCTTTTAGTTTGTCTTACTAGTCTTTGCTCCATTTTATTTTTGGTTCTATTCACCTCTTGAATTAGAATTTTCTTTGGTTGGGTTTGGTGGATGATGTTGTTTGCTTCTACCCTTTTCTTGGGTGGTTTTGGCATGATGGATGTTGTTGGTCTTATCAGCGATTTGGATTTTTCTTTTCGGTGGTTGGTTGAGGCTATGTTATTTGGTTGGTTGGCTATTTTTTGGTTTCTGGGTTGGTTGGATGGGTGGTATTTTGGCCTATCATTCTTCTCTATTGGTGACATGTTGGTTGGCTTACTCTGCTATGGTTCTCTCTCTTGGTTCTTCTTTGCTTCCCTCTTTAGTTTGTTTGGGTGACCTTGCTACCTTTTCTTGCTTGTGGAAGACATGAGCTCTTGTGTTTTCTTTTTCATCTTGGTTTTTTTGGTTGTTTGTTAAGGTCATGATGCTTGCTCCCTTTGATGTTGCTATTCCTCTTTGGTGGTGGCTTTGGGGTGTTCTAATGTACTACTATTGATGGTTGGTTGATTTTCTGCCTTATCAGGCTTATATGTTTTGGTGACTTTGTGGTTGGCTATTATGTTTACTGATTGGAGGAGTTTGTAGCTTTGCAGGATGATGGGCTACTAGAGGTATGCTAGCAATGATGCCCTTGATGTTTCCCTCTCTATCTTATTTTGGTTGGTAGCACTATATGTAATTGTAAACATTCTTTGAAAGTTTGGATGCTTACATATTGTGTTGCTCCTTGAGATGATTGTAACTGAGCCTGAGCCTTTTCTTTACTTTGCTCCTTTTCTTTGCTCATACTCTTTATGCTTGCTTATGTACTCATCCTTTCATTAGTATGTTGCATTCTTTTATAGGTTGGGAGAATCTTGTAGGTGGATCTTCTTTGGTATCAAAAGGACTAGTGGATGTTGTTGCATATTTATTTGTTGTTGCCAATTTGGTTTTACTTTTGCTTTTGTTTTTTTTCTTATATTATTGTAATAGTTAGGGGGTTTATCTCTTTAGGACTTATTGTAGCTCTTTGAGCATTAGTTTAGAGGTTTAACCCCTCTAAGGACTTTGTACTTTTTCTTTGTGCCAATAAAATTCCCTTAATTTCCATAAAAAAAAACCTAAACCCTGAGAATGGATAGAACCTTGACAGCATGAACATCACCATCAACTAGGCTCAATCTAGATCTAGCAGTGGAAGCAAAGGTGAAGGTGTCGGTTATCGCAGTGGTGTGGGGGATCTGGAGGTGCTAGCAGATATGGAGGTGGTGGTTAGATCAGTGGTGGTTATCGAGGCAGGAAGAGCGACAGAGGTTACAGCCGTGGTGGTGACGGAGGGAGATCGGGGATATGATGGTGGATCTCGCTACTCGAGAGGCTGGCGTGGTTCTGATGGAAATTGGAGAAACTAAACAATGACCGATCTGATCTACTGCTTATGGAACTATGTCTTTATAGTAGAGACGGTTCTAGTTATCTGATTTTGATTTGCTCTATGTGTGCTCATTTTTGATCTATGTAGTGTGTCTTAGAAAACTTGGTGTGCTACTTGGTTGATGAAATCAAAAGATGAAATGTTGAATCTAAATTTGTTCTTTATTAAAAACCAAAATCCCAAACCCTAAACTAAAACACGAACAATAGACCTTAAAGCGTAAACCCTAAACCCTAAACCTAGACCCTCTAACCTAAACCTTAAAAAGCTAAAACCTAAACCTAAACTAAATAAAACCTAAAAACAAAATAAATAAAAAACCTAAACCAAAATAAAATAAATAAAATAAAATAAAAACCTAAACCTAAACTTAAACTAAACTTAAAAAAATAAAATAAATAAACTAAAATAAAATAAATAAAACCTAAACTAAAATAAAATAAAAACTTAAAATAAAATAAAAAAATAATAAAATAAAACCTAAACTAAAAACCTAAACCTAAAAATAATAATTAACCTAAACTAGCTAAAATAAATACTAAAATAAATAAACCTAAACCTAAACCTAAAATAAACTAGACCTAAACTAAACTAAATAAAATAAAAATAAATAAACCTACCTAAACTAAATAAAAAAAAATAAACCAAAAAATAAACCCTAAATAAAGATAAAATAAAATAAAATAAACTCATAAAAAAATAAAATAAAAAAATAAAATAAAATAAACTAAAAATAAACTTAAACCTAAAAAATAAACTAAAAACCTAAACTAAAATAAATAACCTAAAATAAATCTAAATTAAATAAAATAAATAAAATAAATAAAATAAAATACTAAATAAACCTAAATGTGCCCTTAACCAGTTTTAAAAATACAAAAATAAAATAAAGAAACCCTGAACTAAATACCTAAATCACACTCATGAGCTAAACCTTAAAACCCTAGGCCCTGAGCCCTAAACCCTAAATACACTAAACCCTGATCTTAAACCATCCTACTGACCCTACCCTAACATGAGAACAAATCATAAAAGCTAAACCTAAGCTAAATAAACCTAAAAAATAAAATAAAATAAAAACCTAAACTATAAAATAAGAAAATAAAATAAAGTAAAACCAAAACTAAACCTAAACCCTAAACCTAAACTAAACCTAAAATAAATAAATAAAATAAATAAAACCTAAACTAAACTAAAATAAAATAAACCTAAGAATAAAACCTAAATAAAATAAAAATAAAACATAAAATAAAAAATAAACCTAAAATAAAATAAAATAAAACTTGAAAAACTAAACCTAAGAATATACCTAAAAAATAAATGAAAAAAAAAAAAAAAAACCTAAGCCTAAAATAATAAATAAAATAAAATAAAATAAAATAAATAAAATAAACTAAACTAAAAGATAAAACCTAAACCTAAACCTAAACCCTAAACCAAAAGAAAACCTAAATATAATCTAAACTAAAATATAAAACTTAAAATAAAACCTAAAATAAAAACTTGAAAAACCTAAAAAATATAAAATAAACCTAAACCTAAACTTAAAATAAAAATAAAACAAACATAAAAAATAAAATAAAAAAACTAAACTAAGAAATAAACCTAAAAATAAACTAAAAATAAAATAAAATAAATAAACTAAACAAAATAAAATAAAATAAAAATAAAAAATATAAACTAAAATAAAAACTAAATAAACTAAATAAACTAAACTGCTTTGATTTTTTTTTGTAAAAAACCCTCAAAAAAACTAGGCCAAAACCTAAATCCTAAAATTAATCCAAAACCCCCAAACCTGACCTACAACCCCTCAAACTCTGACCCTAGCCAAACTCCAGCCTAGGCTACCTGACTATACTGGGCCCTGAGCCATAAACCTGAGCCCTGGCACCTAACACCACCCTGAGCTCAAAACCTAAGGCCCTAGGCCCTGAAAACTCACAGGCCAAAACTGAGCCACAAAACCTAAGGCCCTAGGCTCTAAACCACAAGGCTGAGCACTCTAAACCTAAACCCTAGCCACAAATAAACCTGAGCCTAAACCCACTGAGCCCTAAACACTGACCACTCCTTACCCTAAACCACTCCCACCACTTCACCCTCTAAACCCTAAACCCTCCCTAACTCACCCCAAACCCTAAACCTAAACCTAAAGGAACAGAATAAATTAAAAATAAACCTAAACACTAAAACCTAAAACTAAACCCAGAATGGGAAGAACCTGGCGGGGAATCATCACCCAGCTCAGATCTAGATCATGGTGGAGGCAAATGAAGAAGTGGTAGTCATCGCAGTAGTGGTGGGGGATCTACAGTTGTTGGTGGTGGTCGGAGCACTAATGGTTATGGAGGCAAGAGGACCAACGGAGGTTACAGTGGTGGTGGTGGTGGAGGGAGAGATCAGGGATATGATGGTGGATCATGCTACTCGTGAAGCCTTGGTGGATCTGATGGAAACTAGAGAAACTAAAGAATGGTCGATCCAATCTGCTGCATATGGAACTGTGTCTTTATAGTAGAGATGATTCTAATTATCCAAGGTTTTTGATTTGCTTTATGAGAGCTCATTTTTTTATCTATGTCGTCGCTTGTGTCATAGAAAATTTGGTGTGTTACTTGGTTGATGAAATCAAAATGAAGAAATGTTGAATCTGAATTTGTCCTCTGTTAAAAAACTAAAACCCTAAAAAAACCCAACTAAAACCTAAAACCCTAAAAAAACCCTAAATGCTAAACCAAAACTAAACCTAAAACCCTAAATCTAAACCCTAAACCCCAAACCTAAACTAAACCTAAAACCCTAAACCTAAACCTAAAACTAAACCACCCCACCCTAAACCCTAAACCCTAAAACCTAGAACCCTAAACCCTAAACCCCAAACCCTAATCCCTAAAAACTTAAAAACCTAAACCTAAACAAAATAAATCATAATAATAAAATATATAAAAAAAGCTAAACCTAATTAAAATAAAATAAATTAAAAACATAAATAAAAATAAAAAATAAAAGTAAAAAATGAACCTATATATAAATATAATATAAAATATACTAATAAATAAAAAAAATAACTAAATAAACTAAACCTACTAGTTTGCTTAATTAAACCCTAACCCTAAAAACCCTGAACCTGGCCAACCTGGTGAAGGCCCTAAACAAATCCAAAACACTAAACCCTGAGCCTAATGAACCATAAACCCTACCATGACCCACAAAGGCCAGACCACCCAACAGACCCTACTGACCATAAACCAAACCTAAAAAATAAACATAATAATAATAAATAAAAAACCTCAAAAATAAAATAAAACCTAAACTAAAACCTAAACCTAAACCTAAAATAAAATAAAATAAAATAAATATAAACTAAAAACTAAAATAAACCTGGAACAACAACTAAATAAATTAAACTAAATGTAAAATAAGAATAAAATAAAATAAAACTACATAAACTTTAACCTAAATTAACCTAAAATAACACCTAATAAATAAAAAAAAATAAACCCTAAACTAAAAAAAAACCTAAACCTATAATAAAATAAAATAAATAAAATAAACCTAATTTATACCAAAACTAAAAACATAAACCTAAATTATTTAAAAATATAATAAACTAAAATAAACCTAAATGAAACTAAAAATAAAACCAAAAATAGTTCAACATAAAACCAAAACCTAAACTTAAAAAATAAAATAAAACCCAAACCTAAACTAAAAAATAAAATAAATCCTAAACTAAATAATAAATAATAAAATAAACTTAACTAAAAATAAACCTAAACCTATAAACTAAAATAAAATAAACAAAATACTAAAATAAATAAACTAAAATAAATACAAATTAAAATAAACCTAAATAACAAAAAATAAAATAAAGTCAGATAAACAAAATAAACTAAATCAACCCAAATAAAATCACACCCTAAACCATAATAAACACTAAACCCTAAACTCTGGGCCTACTTACACCTCCTTGGGCCCCTAAACCTTAAAAAACAGGCACTGAACCCTGACATAAACAGGCCCAAACCTTCCTGAAAAATCCTTAACAAGGCCATAGCCCCAGGCCACACTTGGGCCCTAAATCCTGAGCTAAACCTGGGACCTAGGCCTGGACTCCCAGGCCACCCACTACCACAGATCCTTACAAAACCTGACCTAGGCCACAAACACACCAATCATAAATCTGAACTGAGCCACTGGGCTCACTGGCCACTGACCCTGGGCCCCAGGCCCTATCACCTGGCTCCCAGGAGGCCCTGATAACTCCACCAGGCCTGAGCTCTAAACCCCAGGAAATTCCTACCACACCACTCTGACCTTAAACCCTGATTTCCACTACCCCTACCACACCCACAGACCCTTTAAACCACAAAAAACCCTCCCCAGGCCACAAACTAAAATCTAGGCTCTGCTAGACCTAAAATAAAATAAATAAAAACCTAAACCTAAATAAGATAAAATAAAAGCTAATCTAAACCTAAACCTAAATATAAATAAAATAAATAAATTAATAAAAAAATAAACTAAGATAAAATAAAATAAATAACTAAACTAAACTAAAAAAATAAAATAAACCCTATATAAAAAAATCTAAATAAAATAGACTAAAATAAATAAAATAAAATAATCCTAAAATAAAATAAAATATAAACTAAATAAAACCAAGACCTAAAATAAACCTTAAAATATAACCTAAAAAATAATTAAAACCTAAACTAAAATCCTAAACCTAAAATAAAATAAAATTAAAAAAAAAATAAACTAAACCTAAACTAAAATAAACTAAATAAATAAATGACCTAAACCTAATCCTAAAAATAAACTAAACCTAAACTTAAACTAAAATAAAATTAAATAAACTAAAATGACCTAAACCTAAACTAAAACAAAACCTAAAATAAACCTAAAATAAACCTAAAAAAACCCTAAACTTGAAAAAAAAATAAAATAACCTAAACCTAAAAATAAAATAAAAATAAACTATAAAAGTAAACTGACTTAACTAAACTAAAATAAAAGCCTAATGAAATAAATAAACCTATAATAAATAAATTAGATTAATTTAAAAAACCTAGATAAATTAACTAAAATAAGTAAAAATTAAACTAAATAACCTAAACATTGATTTGATTTAAACCATTAACCAAATCCTAAACCCTAAACCCTAATCTCTCAAACCTAAACCATGTCCCCACCTAAACCCAACCCTGACCTAAACCCTAAACCTTAAACCTTAAAACCCTCCCTAAATCCTCCTTAAACCTAATAACCTAGACCCTAAACTAAATAAATCCTAATAAAATAAATAAAACCAAACCTAAATAAAATAAAAAATAAAATAAAATGAAACCTAAACTAAACTAAACTAAATATAATAAAATAAAATAAAATAAAAATAAAATAAATAAAACCTAAATTAAACTAAAAATAAAATAAACCTAAGAATAAAACCAACATAAAATAAAATTAGATAAAATAATAATAAAATAAAATATAATAAAATAAAACTAAAAAAACGTAAAAAATATAAAGAATAAATAAAACATAAAACCTAAACCTAAAATAAAATAAAATAAATAAAATAAATAAAAAATTAAATAAATGAACTAAATATAAACCTAAACCTAAATAAACTAAATCTAAACCACACTAAATAAAATATAATAAACTAAAAATCCTAAACCTAAACTAAAATAAAAAAATAAACCAAAAATAAAAAATTAAAACCTAAACCTAAAATATAAAATAAAAACCTAAACTTAAATCTAAAAATAAGAAAGAAAAGCTAACCCTAAAAAATAAAATAAAAATAGAACTCAATTAAAAAATTAACCTAAACTTAAAAAATAAAAAATAAAAAAATAAAAAAAAAAATAAACCTAGAAAATAAACTAAACTAAATAAAAATAAATAAACCTAAATAAAATTTAAATTAAAATAAACTCAAATAAATAAAAAATTAAACTAAATAAATCTAAACTTACAAGTTTACTTAAAAAAGACCTAAAACCTAAACCATAAACAACCACTAAATCCTAAACTAAACCCTAAACCCTAAACCAAAACTAACCCTAGCACCACCCTAAACCCTAAACCTCCAACCTTAAACCCAATCTAAAACCTAAATAAAATAAACCTAAACCTAAAAAATAAATAAAATTAAACTAAACCTAAAATAAAACTAAAATAAATAAAATAAAATAAACTTAAATGTAAACCAAAATATATAAAACCTAATAATAATCCTAAAATAAACTAAACCTAAACCTAAATAAATAAATAAAATAAATAAATCAAAATTAAACTTAAGTAAACTAAAAATAAAAAATAAATAAAACCTAATAATAAAATTAAACTACATAAATAAACCTAAAATAAATAAACTAAACTACATAATAAACCTAAATAAATAAAAATAAAATACTTACTAGACCTTTACTAATAACATTTAAAAAAACCTAAACTAAACCCTAAATCAAAAATCTAATGTACCTTTAAACCCTAAATAAACCCTAAATAAACTAAATCACTAAAATAAACCTTAAACCACTAAACCTCACCATCACTGAGCTCATCAGATCTGGCTTGGAAAGGCATCACACATTATATGGGGTTTGTTGGGGTTCTGAAGGTCCTAGTGGGTATAGAGATGGTGGTCGGAGTAATGATAGTTTTGGAGGCAGGAGGAGTGACAAAGGTTACATCTATGGTGGTGGAGGGATAGATCCGGGATATGATAGTGGATCTCGTAACTCGAAAGGCTAGGGTGGTTCTAATGGGAAATGGAGAAACTAAAGAATGGACAATTCGATCTACTACTTATGGAATTGTGTCTTTACAGTAGACATGGTTCTAGTTACCTAAGGTTTTTGATTTGCTCTATGTGTGCTCATTTTTTACCTATATCGTCAATTTTTTCTTAAAAAACTTGGTGTGTTACTTGATGAAATTGAAAAAAAAGAAATGTTAAATCTGAACTTGTTCTCTATAAAAAAAACCAAAAACCTTAAACCCTAAACTTAAAAACTAAACCCTACACTCTAAACCTTAAACCCTAAACCCTAAAAACCCTAAACCCTAAACTAAACCACTCCCTAAACCCTGACCTCCTATCAGAACCCCAAACCCTAAAAGCTAAACCCTAAATAAAATCTAAACCTAAACCAAAATAAAATAAAAATAAACATAAACTAAAACCTAAAAACTAAATTGAAAATAATAAAAAAAAACCAAACTAAAATAAATAAATAAAACTAAACTAAAATTAAAACCTAAAATAAATAAACCTAAAATAAAATAAAATAAACCTAAAATAAAATAAAATAAAACTAAAAAATTTAAATAAATAAATAAAAAAACCCTAAACTAAAAATATCAAAATAAAATAAATAAAACTAAACTAATAAATAAAACTAAACTAAACCTAAACTAAATAATAAAATCTAAAAAAAACCTAAACCTAAACTAAATAAAATAAACTAAACATAAAACCTAAAAACATAAACATAAACTAAAATAAAAAAAACCTCCAAATATAAATAAAATAAACCTAAACTTAATAAATTAAAATAAAAATCAAACTAAAATAAACTATAATAAATAATTAAATAAACCTAAATCTAAAATTAAAATAAACTAAAATGAATAAAATAAACAAATAACTACCATTTTGCTTAATTAAAAATAAATAATAAACCTAACCTACCTACCACCCCTAAAAAAAACCTAAAATAAACTAAATAATAAAAACCTAAATAAAAATAAAAATAACTAAACCTAACTTAAACTTAAACTAAAATATAAAGAAAACCTAAAATAAAATAAAATAAACCTAAAAAAATAAAAATATAAAATAAATAAAATAAAAACTAAAATAATAAAATAAATAAATAAAACTAAATAAAATAAATAAAAAAATAAAACAAAAATAAATAAAAAATAAATAAAAAAAACTAAACTAAAATGAATAACCTAAATAAAACTAAATAATAAAATAAACCTAAACCTAAATAAAACCTAAACTAAATAAATAAAAAACTAAAATAAACCTAAATTAAAATATAAAACCTAAAAATAAAAAATAAAACCTAAAACCTAAAAAAAATAAAATAAAACCTAAACCTAAAAAAATAATCTAAAATTAAACTAAAAATAAACCTAAAACCTAAATCTAAAAAAATAAAATCAACTAAAAAATAAACTTAACTTAAAAAAACTAAACTAAAAAAATTAAAACAAATAAATAAATAAATAAACTAAACTAAATAAATAAAATTAACCTAAATATAAATAAAAAAACACTAAACTAAATAAAACTCTAATTTGCATTTTAAAAAAAAATCCTAAAACCCTAAATCATAAGCCCTAAACCCAAACTAAACCTTAAACTAACCTAAACTCTCTAAATACACTAAAACCTAAACCCTAAACCTAAACCCTAAATAAAATAAACCCACAAGCATAAACCTAAAACCCTAAACCTAAATCTTAAAACCCTAAACTAAACCTCTAACCTATCCCAAACCCTAAACCTAAACCTAAACCTAAAGCTAAATTAAAACATAAACATAAACCCCATAACCTAATAAACCTAAACCTCCACTCTAAGAATGGGCATAACCTTGATGGTAGGAACATCACTATCAACTAGACTTAGTCTATATCTGGTAATGGAGGTGAAGGCGGAGGCGGTTGTTATCACATTGGTGGTGGGGGATCTGGAGGTGGTGGCAGATATGGAGGTGGTGGTCGGAGCAATGGGGTTTATGGAGGCAGGGGGAGTGACGGAGGTTACAGTCGTGGTGGTGATGGAGGGAGAGATTGGCAAAATCATGTTGGATTCCACTACTCTAGAGGCCGAGGTGGTTCTGATGAGAACTGGAGAAATTAAAGAACGACTGATCTATTCTATTGCTTATGGAACTATATTTATTGTATAGATGATTTTAGTTATCTAGGGATTTTTATTTGCTCTATGTGTGCTCATTTTTTTTATATTTATTGTCTCTTGTGTCTTAGAAAACTTGGTGTGTTACTTGGTTGATGAAATCGAAAAGAAGAAATGTTGAATCTGAATTTATTCTCTATTCAAAAAACCATAAACCCTAAACTAAAAATTAAACCCTAAACCTAAAACCTAAACCCTAAACACTATACCCTAAACCCTAAAATTAAAACCTAAACCTAAACTAAATAAAACCTAAAAAATAAAATAAATAAAAAAACATAAACCAAATTAAAAAAATAAAATAAAATAAAATAAAAACATAAACTAAAACCTAAACATAAACCTAAAACTAAACCTAAAAGAAAATAAAATAAAAAATAAAAACTAAACTAAAATAAAATAAATAAAACCTAAACTAAATTAAAAAATAAAAAACCAAAATAAAATAAAACTAGACCTAAATAAAATAAAATAAACCTAAAATAAAATAAAATAAAGGCTAAATAAATAAACCAAAAAAATAATCCTAAAATAAATCTTAAAATAAATAAAAATAAAACCTACCAAACTAAAGACCCAAACCAAAAATAAAATAAAATAAACCTAAACCTAAACTAAAATAAATAAAATAAACCTAAACCTAAAATAAACTAAACCTCAACCTAAACCTTAACTAAATAAAATAAAATAAATAAAAATAAATCTAAACCTAAACTAAAATAAAAAAATAAAATATACCTAAAATAAAACTCAAACCTAAACTTAGAAAATAATAAAAAAATAACCTAATCCTAAAATAAAATTAAAACTTAAACCTATAAAATAAAATAAATAAAATCAAATAAAAAAATAAACCTAAACCTAAAAAATAAACTAAAATAAAAAATATAAACTAAAACAAATAAACCTAAAATAAATAAACTCAACTAAATAAAAATATAAATTATCCTAAATAAAAAAATAAAAATAAACTCAAAAAAGCAAAAACCTAAACTAAATAAACTAATAAAACCTAAACATACCTGTTTAATTAATTTTTAAAAAAAAACATTGAACCCTAAATACTAAACCCTAAACCCTAAACCCTAAAACTAACCCCTAAACGCAAACCCTAAATCTACAACCCTAAACCCTAAAACCTAAATCCTAAATCCTAAATCATAGACCTTAAACCCTAAACCCTAAACCCTAAAACCTACAACCCCAAACCTTAAACCCTAAACCCCAAACTTACCACAACCTCCCTAAACCATAAATAGAATGGGTAGAACCTTGATGAAAGAACATCACCATCAACTAGGCTCAGTCTAGATGGCGATGGAGGTAAAGGCGTGGGATCCGGAGGTGTGGTGGATATAGTGGTGGTCGAGTAATAATGGTTATGGAGGCGAAGAAGACCAAACCATGGTGGTGGCGGAGGAGAGATCGAGGATATAATGGCGAATCACTTGGGAGGTGGAGTGGCTCGATGGGAACTAGAAGCGAAGAATGGCGATCGGATCTACATGGGCTGTCTTTATAGTAGACATAATTCTACATATCAAGGGTTTTTGATTTGCTCTATGGGTGCTTATTTTTTATCAATGTCGTAGCTTATGTCTTAGAAAACTTAGGGTGCTACTTGGTTGATGAAATCACAAAGAAGAAATGTTAAATCTAAATTTATTCTCTATTAAGAAAAATCTTAAATTCTAAACCCTAATCCCTACACTAAAACTTAAACCCTAAACCCTAAGCCATAAACCCTAACAACCCTAAATCCAAAACACTAAACCCTAAATAGAAATCAAAAACCACCCAAATAAACCTAAACCCTAAACCCTAAACCCTAAACCCAAAAACACTAAACCCTAAACCCTAAATAAACCTTAAAACCATAAAACCTATAACCTTAAACCCTAAACTCTAAACCCCAAACCCTAAACCTTAAAACCTAAACCCTAAACTAGCCCTAAACCCTAAACTAACTATAAACCCTAAACCTAACCCTAAACCTAAAAACCCTAAACTAAACCTTGAATATAGATGTCATTAGAAGTAGATCAAAGAATGACCTAATCCTAACTTAGTTATGGTAGCTGAAGAAAATGTCATCCTTCCTTGACAATTAGAGATTTGAATACCTAAACCTTAACTTTAAATCATATTATAATACCATATATTATAGTATAATGTAGAATCATATGTTTGAGCATGTGGTGATGTGTTTTTGGATGTTATAAGATTTTTGAAATGTTTTAGTATATTATGGTATTGTGCCCTATAGTCTATATTAATATAAATCATAATAATATTGAAATTTGTAAAATTTGATGTGGGAATTAGGTTGTAGTACCAAAGGTATGTTACGCCACTTGTAGTCTAAAAAGTAAAATTTTATGTTAAAAAAATGTTATATGTTGTAACATAGTATACATCATATATCATAATATATTGTTTTGTGCATTCTAATTTTTTTTAGTATTTTACAATCATGGTCAACTAGCATTATTATTTTGACTTAGACTTTAAAATGGTGGAATTTGGCCAAATGCATAGTAGGTTGAGCATGACATCATAAGATATTATTTCAATTTAAAATATGTAAGGGATACGACTAAAATATATAGGTTTTTATTATTTAGACCAATTTTATGATTTTTAATCTTAAGAAATCCCTTGTGATGTGTTATGTAAGATAATATAATATAAAATGTTATAGTGTATTATAATATAGGATGCCACAACATAGTGTAGCATCATGGATTATAACATACTACTATGTATTACTACCTATTGTTTAGCATATTTTAGTTTCTTATAGTATGATGTAGTAGTGTTTGTACTCATATAACTCATAAAAATACTAATTTATAGGCTGAGATGATGGGATTTGGCCAAATTTAATGTAAGCTTTAGGGAACATCATTGGGGGTGTGTATGGCGTGTCATTTAATCAAAAGATTGGAATTTTGCATCAAAATAAATGTTCATTTTTCAAGCAAATTTTATAAATTTTTTTGTTAAAGTGATTCATTTTAAGGTGTAATGTAAGATAATATACTATATGAAAGCATATTAAATTATAATGTACATAACAATATAGCTTCACATGTATATGAATGTGGTGGTGTGTTACTAAATGTTATTGTACATTTTAGTATGTTTTACTTTTATATAATGCATTGGGTCAAAAATGTTAATTTGAAGGTTGAGATGGAAGAATTTGGCCAAATTCACCAAGAAGCAACACCAAAATTATGCTATTTTGTACCATTTCTAATAGAGAAATAACAAATTTACATCCAAAATGAACATTATTCATATTTTGAGAAAATTTTGTTATTTGATCATTTTAAGTGATTCTAATGAGGTGTAATGTTAGACAATATATTATATTATAGCAAATTATAATATAACATCATATATTATAATATGATATGTTGTGTTAATTCACACTATAATATGTTTAGCATGATATTGTATAATTAGTTTGAGCTTGCACCATCACAAATCAGAAAATGTTGATTACAATGTTAAGATGTTGTAATTTGAACAAATACATTGTTATGATTTTGGTTGAAGTATTAAAGGTGTGCATAAGAGAAGAAATAAGATTTGATGAGAATTCTATGTCAAGAACATGGAGGGAGATCCGATAGGGGATCACACATGCATTGGACATGACATGTGAAAGGGCATAGAAGAAGAAAATCTATTGGGGATAAGGTTTGAATTTGATTTGATTATATGATTTATGGAAAGAAGATCCGCTGGGGATAATATCTATAATCCACCGGGGATTAAGATCAAATCAACTTTAATTTGTTTTGTTTTAATTGATGTGGAGGCATATCTGCTAGAGATATGGGCTTGAGTCCACTAGGGATTGGGTATATGAACCTTCCACTATGGAGCAGGTTGGGGCTATCCACTAGGGATTGGAATTTCAGTTTGATTTCATTGATTTTTTTGGGGATGTATTCATTTAGGATAAGTGTTTGGTTGAATTTCTTTGATTTAGACTCTACTAGGGGAGTTGTTTTAATTTGGCTCCACTAGGGTGGTTGGATTTGAATTTGATATTTTTCTTGACTTGTTTATATATAATTTGGGGCTCCACTAGGGAGAAGGGTGAGATTTAGCTCCACTAAGGAAAATCAAATTGGGTTTAATTTAATTTGGGTTAATGTATGGACCCTGTCAATGTGCGATGGAGCCACTAAGAAGGGGCTATATCAGCCTTAACCTACCTTAGGTAAAAAATCCAAAAGGATAGTCTACCGACTGTGGGGTAAAGCTAGCCAACCTAAGGGGTTGCCTTTCAGTGTGCTACAGCTGTGCTAGGAAGAAGGCATAGCATACTTACATCTTCAAAAGTGAGGAACAACTGCTGGGGTGTCCTGTTGGATGCACAATAAATCAAACCTGACCTAGGACGACTACTGAGTGAATGCCACTAGGGACTTATGTCAAGTCAAAAGTAGTCAAGATTAATTTTATCTTAATTTCATGTGATTTGATATGGTTTATTTGGTTTAGTTTGATTTTGAATTGAGGGCATATCCACTAGGGATATGAGCTTAGTCAAATTTGATAGATTTAATTTATGGACCATGTCGCTATGCGATGGACCCACTGAGAAGGGCCTATATCAAATTTTCCCTATCTCAAATTTATAAATCCAAAAGGATAGTCTACTGGCTGTGGGGTAATGCTAGCCAACCTAAGGGGTTGCCTTTTGGTATGGAACGACTGTGCTAGAAAGAAGGCATAATAGACATACATCTTCTAAAGCTGGGAACAATTGCTAGGGTGACCTATTTGTAGCACAATAAATTGAACCTGACTTAGGTGCGACTACCAAGTGAATATCGCTAGGGGCCTATATCAACTCAAGAGTAGTTAGGTGATTCCTACAGGTAGTTTTGCTGACACTGCCCTAAAGATATGATACCTGCTTGGGAAAGGGTACCACTAGGGGTGTCCTCCTAATCCATAAGTGAATATATATTTTGTCATAAGTGGTGTATCCTATGGTGCGAGACCAACCAACCTAAGGTGTATCCATCAGCACGAGTGGTGTATCTGTTAGCATAGTGATAACCAACCAACCTAAGGTGCCCATCAGTGTGCAACGATCAACCTAGAAATAAAGCATGTAGGCTTACAACTTTCTAAGTAGAGCTGATCATCTGGATAGTCTATCATCGATGGGACAAATTCTATCTGACCTAGAGTGACTACTAAGCGGGGAGCCCCGAGGAAGGACTAGACCCAGACTTGAAGCAGTTAGGAGGGAAGGAGCCACTAGAGGACTTATCCTAAACCTCAAATATACTGGACCCAATTAGTGCGCTAAGGCTAATCCAAGAAAAAAGTATAGCAGACTCACATCCTTTTAAACGAAGCCAACATGAGGTAGGTTACCGGCCATGCAGTAAGGCCTACCAAACTAACAAGGTGCTCGTTAGTGTGCAGTGGCTAGGTAAAGAAGGAAAGGGTACCAGACTTACATTCTTCAAAGCAAGAAGACCACTAGGATGTCACACTAGCAAGGTAGGATGGCAGCCTGACCTAGAGCAGTTACTGAGTGAGTACCACTAGGGGCATTATCTCAACTTAGAGTAGCACACAGGCATCTCTCCTCCAAACATTTGAGCTTTTCTAACCATAACTTGGCATTCTACCCACAACTATCCTTAGTGATGGTAGTTGGACTTCTAATCATAGAATAGCTTTGGACCCAAACACTAAGGAGATAGGAGTTGACTGAGTTGGAGTTCTATATGTGGTGTTGTAGGCCCATAAGGCTTCAACTACTGCTCATGCCACTATTGCTTGTTGTTGTCGAGTATCTTCTTTAGTATTTGGATGAGAGTTTTATTGAAGGCTTCTGCTAAGCCATTTTCTCTCGAGTAGTTGATGGTAGAATATCTCCAATCTATGCTATGTATCTGGGTAAAGTTATTGATTTCAGTGCTCTTGAATGCAATACCATTATCAGATATAATTCATTAAGGCAACTCCGTACCTATATATAATATGGTTTCTAAAAAATTGGAGCACATGTTGAGCTATGACCTATCTGAGCAAAATCTCCTTCATCCATTTGGAAAAGTAGTCAATAGCAGCTAAGATGAATTGATGACCCTTAGAAGAAAAAGGATCAATCAGACCCACTATGTCGATACCCCAACACTCGAATGACAATGATGATGATGTAGGATGTAGAATGTTGGGTGGTTTGTGTAAAACCACACCATGTATTTGACGTTAGTGGCATCTCCTAGCCATATCCATGTAATATTTGATCATCGTCGGCCAGTAGTATCCTAGTCTCTTGATCTTGGCTTTTATCTTCAAACAGGATTGGTTGGCTCCACACAATCCTGAGTGTTCCTCAGTCACAGTCTTAAGGGCTTCATGCTTGTCTAAACAATGTAACCACATGTGATCGAAAGTCTGCCAGTACAAGACACCATCCACAAGAGCATAAGAAAGTGCTCTCGGCTTCATCCGATGGCCTTGGGACATCTCTTGAGGTAGTTTGGCTTTATTTAGGTAATCCATGAATTGTTTCCTCCAATCTAACTCCTAGCCCTTCTTGGTAATGGCAACCTCCCCTATAATAGATGACTTTTTAATGAGTTCAATATCAATAAGGGTTAAAACTTGTATATTTTGGACCTTTATTGATATCAACTCATCCTCCAAACATTCCAACTCTTTGGCAAGCTTGGCTAAAGCATACACTATGGTGTTCTCTCCTCAAGGAATCTTATAAATTATAACCTCTGAGATTTGGGACAACACCTCCATGGTGTACTCGTGGTAGTGATGGATCTTGGGCTTTATAACCTTACTTGGGCTTTATAACCTTATAGGACCCATCAATTTGGTTGATAATTAGCTAAGAATCCCAGAAGATGTTGATGTTCTAGATGCTTAGATAACGACTAACTCTAGACGGACAATCAAAGCCTCATATTCAGCTTCATTACTGGTGCAAGGATTGGATAGACGATATGTTAATCTTATCACGTCGTAGTTTGGAGTTAAGAGAACTATTCCTACCCTTGTCTTTCCTGGAATAATAGATTGTGGTTCTTCTCCTCTTTGAGAGGAAGCCACCATCAAAGTAGATCTCCCAGTGGTGAATGCTTGTATCCCCAAAGTTCATGATTTGTTCAGCAGGGAGAGTATCATTAAGTGAGAGTCATAGAAGTGGGTGTCTTTACTAAAAAAGTCGGCACTTTTCCTTTCACCGCAAGGAGGGGTACAAAGGTAATGTCAAACTGTGAGATGATCATGGATCATCGTGCCAACCTTACGGATGGCATTGGTCATGTCATGAGATAATAATAGATTGATCCGAAAGACTAAGCTCACCTTATGAAAAGTATGTAGCGTTGTAGCTTTTGGGATGCAAAGATTAAAGCTCGATAATGCTTCTCAATGGGTGGATAATTAGCCTCAGTAGGGATTAGACGATGGCTGAGGTACTAGAGTGCATTTTCCTTCCCTTCATCATTGGCTTGGGCAAACAAAGCACCAAAGGAGTCGTCTAACATAGCAATATAAAGTATGAGTGGCTTGCAGAGATAGTCTAGAGCGGCATGACATCAGGTAATGCTTGATGTCTTCGAAGGCATGCTCACACTTGTCATCCCACTTGAACTTGGCATCCTTTTGGACAAGTGCTGAGAATGGTTGACATCTTCAAGATAGGTTGGATATAAAGCATCTTAAATATGCCAACCACCCTTAGAATGATCTAAGTTGAGTTAAACTTTTAGGTGGTGGCATTTCTAATATCATATTGATCTTCTCCTAATCCATTTCAATTCCCTGGTGTTGAACAACAAAACCAAGGAATTTCCCTGAAGCTACTCTGAATGAACACTTCAAAGGGTTCATTTTGAGGTTAAATTGTCTTAACTGTTCGAAACTACTCTCAAGTCAAAGAGATGGTCTTCCTTTTCTCCACTTTTGACCACAAGATCATCGACATAGCACTAGACTTGATAATGAATGAGTTTATCAAAGATTCGAGTTTAAAATAAAATAAAAACCTAAACTAAAACATAAACCTAAACCAGAAAATAAAATAAAATAAACTAATAAAAATAAAATAAATAAAAAAACCTAAACTAAACTCAAAATATAATAAACTAAGAATAAAAACCTAAATAAAATAAAACTAAACATAAAATAAAAATAAAATAAACCTAAAATAAATTAAAATATAAACTAAATAAAACCTAAACTAAAATAAACCTTAAAATAATTAAAAATAAAACCAAAAACCTAATAAAATAAAATAAAATAAACAAAATAAAATAAATCTAAACCTAAACTAAAATAAACTAAACTAAAATAAATAAAACCTAAACTACTAAACTAAATAATATAAAATAAACTAAAATAAACCTAAACCTAAACTTAAAATAAAACCTAAAATAAAACCTAAAACCTAAACCTAAAAAAAATAAAATAAAACCTAAACCTAAACCTAAAAATAAAAAAAAATGTAGACACAAAAATAAAATAAAAATAAAACTTACTAAAAATAAATGTAAACCTAATCCTAAACCTTAAAATAATCCTAAAAAATAATCTAAAATAAAAAAACCTAAACTAAAATAAATAAAAGTAAAATAAATAAACTAAACTAAATAAAATAAAAATAAAATAAACTAAAATAAATAAAATAAACTAAATAAACCTAAACTATGGTTTACTTAATTTAAAAAACCCTAAACCCTAAACCTAAACACACCCTACACCCTAAAACCCTAAACCCTAATCCCTAACCCTAAATAAAATAAAACCCTAAACCTAATCCATAAACCCTACTCCCTAAACCCTAAACCCTAAAAACCCTAACCATAAACCTAAACCCTAAACCTAAACCCAAACCTAAACAAAGTAACAAAATAAATTAATAAACCTAAACCCTAAAATGAGCAAAACCTATGGCAAGAACAACAAACCAAATCGCCTAGATATAGCGGGAGGCTAAGGAGAGAAATACATCATGGTGGGGGGATCAGGTGCTGGATATGGAGGTGGTGGTTGGAGCATGGTTAAAAAGAGTGATGAAGCTATAATGGTGGCGAGGGGAAACATCTGCTTATTTATTGATTTATGCTTGCTCACTTTTATATATGTCATCGCTTGTGTCTTAAAACTGTGTGTTACTTGCTCGATGAAATCGAAAACAAGATATGTTGAATCTGAGTTTGTTCTTTGCAAAAAGACAAAAAAATCATAAACCCAAACCCTAAGCTAAAACTTGAACCCTAGACCTAAAACCTAAACCCTAAACTCTAAACCATAAACCCTAAAAACCCTAAACCCTTAACCCTAAACCTTAAACCCTAAACCTTAAAAACCCAAAATCCTTAAACCTAAACCCTAAAACCCTAAACCCTAAACCCTAAACTCTTAACTAACCCTAAACATTAAACCCTAAACACTAAACCCTATAAAGCTAAAAACCTAAACCTAAACTAAATAAAACCTAAAAATAAAATAATAAAAAAACCTAAACCAAAATAAAATGTAAAACCTAAACTAAAACCTAAACCTAAACCTAAATAGAAAATAAAATAAAAAAATAAAAACTAAACTAAAATAAAATAAATAAACACCTAAACTAAACTAAAAAATTAAAAATTAAAAATTAAAAAAACTTAACCTAAATAAAAATAAAATAAACCTAAAATAAAATAAAATAAAAACTAAATAAAACCTAAACCTAAAAACAAACCGAAAAATAAATAAAAAATAAAATTTAAACCTTAAACTCAAACAAAAACCTAAACCTAAAATAAAAATAAACCTAAACTAAAATAAATAAAACCTAAACCCTCAATAAAATAAAATTAACTAAAAATAGACCTAAACATAAACTAAAAAATAATACATAAAAATAAACCTAAAATAAAAACCTAAAACCTAATCCTAAACCTAAAAACAAAAAAAATAAAACCTAAACCTAAAATATAAAATATAAATAAAACTAACTAAAAAAATAAACTTAAACCTAAACCCAAACCTAAAAATAAACTAAAATAAATAAACCTAAAATAAATAAACTAAATAAAATAAAATAAAAAAATAAAATAAACCTAAATAAAAAATAAAAAATAAAATAAACTAAAATAAATAAAAAATAAAATAAACTATATAAACCTAACCTACCACTTTTAATTTAAAAATAAAAATAAAAAACAAATAAAACAAATAAAAATCCTAAACCCTAAACTAACCCACAACCTAAACCCTAAACCCTAAAATACAATTAAAACCTAAACCCTAAACCCTAAACTAAACTAAACCCTAAACCCAAAACCCTAAAACCCTAAACCATAAACCCTAAAGCCTACAACCCTAAACCCTAAACTTAAACCCCAAACCCTAAACCCTAAACTTTAAACCCTAAACCCTAAACCCTAAAAACCTATAAACCTAACCCTAAACTAAATAAAACCTAAAAATAGAATAAATAAAAAATTAAACCTAAATAAAATAAAAAAAATTAAATTAAATTAAAACCTAAACTAAAACTTAAACCTAAATCTAAAAAGAAAATAAAATAAAAATAAAAATAAATTTAAATAAAATAAAGAAAAACCTAAGAATAAAAAATAATAATAAAATTAAAACTAAACTTAAAAAAAATAAAATAAACCTAAAATAAAATAAAATCTAAAACCTAAAAAAATTTAAAAATAAAACCTAAAAATAAATAAAAAAATAAAACCTAAATCCAAAACTAAAAAAAAAAGAAACCTAAAATAAAAATAAAATAAGCATAAACCTAAACTAAAATAAATGAAACCTAAACCTAAACCTAAAATAAACTAAATATAAACCTAAACCCAAACCATAAATAAAATAACCTAAAATAACCTAAGCCTAAACTAAATAATAAAATCTAAACATAAACCTAAAAAAAAAAATGAACCTAAAAAATAAAATAAAAATAAAACTAAACTAAAAAAGAAACATAATCATAAACCAAATCCTAAAAAATAAAGTAAAATAAAAAACCTAAACTAAAATAAATAAACTTAAATTAAACAAACTAATCTAAATAAAAATAAAAAATAAACATAAAAAAAAAAAATAAAAAAAACTAAATAAACCTAAACCTACTCATTTACCTAATTTTTTTTAAAAAAAAAAACTCTAAACCCTAAACCCTAAACCCTAAAACTAACCCTAAACCCTAAACCCTAAATATACAACCTAAAATAGTTAACCCTAAACCCTAACCCTAAAGCATAAACCTTAACCCTAACTAAACCTAAACCTAAACACTAAACTTAAATCCCTAACTTAAACTAAAACTAAATCTAATCAAAACCTTAAACTAAAACTCACCCTAAATCCTAAACTATAAAATAAACCTTAAACCTGTTAACTTAAACCTTAAACTCTAAGCTAACCCTAAACCCTAAACCTAAACCCTAAAAACCCTAAACCTAAAAGCCTAAACACCAAACACTAAACCTTAAACCCTAAACCCTAAAAACCTAAAGCCTAAAACCCAAAACTCTACTAAAACCCAAAACTCTAAACCCTAAACCCTAAATCCTAAACCCTAAACCCTAAACCCTAAACCCTAAACCCTAAACCATAAACCCTAAACCCTCAACTAACCCTAAACCTTAAACCTAAAAAGCTAAAAACATAAACATAAACTAAATAAAACTTAAAAATAAAATAAATAAAAATACTTAAATTGAAATAAAATAAAAAAATAAAAATAAAATACAAAACCTAAACCTAAACCTAAAAAGAAAATAAAGCAAAAAAATAAAAAATAAATTAAAATAAAAATAAAACCTAAACTAAACTAATAAAATAAAAAACATAAATAAAAAAAACTTAACCTAAAATAAAAATATAATTAACCTAAAAAAAAATAAAACTAAATATAAACTTGAACCTAAAAAATAAACCTAAAAATAAATAAAAAATAAAACCTAAACCCTGAACTAAAAAAAAACCTAAACCTAAAATAAAAAAAAACCTAAACCTAAACTAAAATAATCTAAACTAAAATAAATAAAACCTAAACCTAAACCAAAAATAAACTAAACCTAAACCTAAAGCTAAACCCTAAATAAATTATGATAAACTAAAAATAAACTTAAACCTAAACTAAAAAATGATACCTAAAAATAAACCTAAAATAAAAACCTAAAATCTATGCCTTAAAAAAATAAAAGGAAAACCTAAACTTAAACCTAAAAATAAAAAAATAAAACCTAAACCTAAAATATAAAATAAAAATAAAATTGAACTAAAAAATAAACTTAAACCTAAACCTAAACTAAAAAATAAACTAAAATAAAAAAACCTAAAATAAATAAACTAAACAAAATATAAAGAAAAATAAACCTAAATAAAAGTAAATAATAAAATAAACTAAAATAAATAAAAATAAACTAAACTAATTAAATAAACCTAAACCTACCACTTTAATTAATTTCAAATAAATAAAAAAATTAAAAATTAAAAAAACCCTAAACCTTAAACCTACAACCCTAAACCCTAAAACCATAAACCCTAAACCTTAAGCCCTAAAACCCTAAACTCGAAACCCTAAAACCTACAACCCTAAACCCTAAACCCTAAACTCCAAACCTTAAACTATAAACCCTAAACCCTAAACCCTAAACCTTATACCCTTAAGACCTAAAAACCTAACTCAAACTAAATTAAAAATATAAATAGGATAAATAAAAAACCTATACCTAAATATAATAAAAAATTTAAAAAATTAAAACCTAAACCTAAATCTAAAAATAAAATAAAAAAAAATAAAAATAAACTAAAATAAAATAAAGAAAAACCTAAACCAAACTAAAAAATAAAATAAACCTAAGAATAAAAATAATAATAAAATTAAAACTAAATGTAAAATAAAAATAAAATAAACCTAAAAAAAAAAACTAAATAAAATCCTAAACCTAAAAAATAAACCTAGAAATAAAACATAAAATAAATAAATAAAAACCTAAATCCTAAAACTAAAAAAAATTAAAATAAAATAAAAATAATAAAATAAACCTAAACCTAAACTAAATAAACAAAATAAAATAAATAAAACCTAAACCTAAACCTAAAATAAACTAAACCTAAACCTAAACCTAAATAAAATAAAATAAATTAAAAATAAACCTAAACATAAACTAAAAAAATAAAACCTAAAAATAAACCTAAAATAAGAACTTAAACCCTAAACCTAAAAAATAAAATAATAAAACCTAAACATAAACCTAAAAAAAATACCTAAACCTTAAAAATAAAATAAAATAAAACTAAACTAAAAAATAAACATAAACATTAACCTAAACCTAAAAAATAAACTAAAATAAAAAACCTAAACTAAAATAAATAAACCTAAAATAAACAAACCAAACTAAATAAAAATAAAAAAACTTAAATAAAAAATAAAATAAACTAAACAAACCTAAACCTACTGGTTTACCTAATTTTTTCCTTAAAGGCTCTAAACCCTAAACCCTAAACCTTGAACCTTAAACCCTAAATCTGAAACCGTAAACCCTAAACCCTAAACCCTAAACCATAAAACTAACCCTAAACCCTAAACCTACAACCCAAAACACTTAACCATAAACCCTAAACCCTAAATAACCCTAAAACCTAAACCATAAACCCTAAGCACTAAACCCTAACCCTAACCCTAAATCATAAACCCTAAACCCTAAACCCTAAAATCCTAAACCCTAAACTAACCCTAAACCCTAAATTCTAAACCCTAAAAACCATAAACCCTAAACCTTAAACTCTAATCCCTAAACCCTAAACCCAAAACCTAAACCCTAAACCTCATAAACCTTAAACCCAAAAGCATAAACACTAAATGATAAACCCTAAACACTAAACCCTAAACCATAAAATCTTAAACCCTAATACCTTGAACCTTAAACCCTAAACCCTAAAAAACTAAAACCTAAACCTGAATTAAATATAACCTAAAAATAAAATAAATTAAAAAATAAAAACCTAAATAGAATAATAAAATAAAATAAAATAAAAACCTAAGCTTAAATTTCAAAATAAAAAAAATGAAAAACAAAAACAAATTAAAATAAAATAAAGAAAAACCTAAACTAAACAAATAAAATAAAATAAACCTAAGAATAAAAAACCTTAATAAAATTAAAACTAAATCTAAAATAAAATAAAATAAAACAAAATAATAACCTAGACCTAAAAAATAAACATCAAAATAAATAAAAAATAAAACCTAAATCCTAAACAAAACAAACCTAAACATAAAAGAAAAATAAAATAAACTTAAACCTAAACTAAAATAAACTAAACTAAACTAAATATAATCTGAACCTAAACCCTAAACTTAATAAATAAATTAAACAAAAAATAAACCTAAACCTAAACTAAAAAATAAAACCTAAAAATAAACATAAAATAAAAACCTAATCCTAAAAAAATAAAAAAAAACCTAATCCTAAAAAATAAAATAAAAACCTAAACATTAACCTAAAAAAAAAACCAAAACCTAAAAATAAACATAAACCTAAACCAAAACCTAAAAAATAAAATAAAAATAAAAACCTAAACTAAAATAAATAAACCTAAAATAAATAAACCAAACTAAATAAAAAAATTAAACCTACATAAAAATAAACTAAAATAAATAAAAAAAATAAACCTAAACCATTAATTTTTTAAAAAAAAATCCTAAACCTTAAACCCTAAATCCTAAATCCTAAACCCTATACCCTAAACCCTAAACCCTAAAACTAACCCTCAATCCTAAGCCCTAAACCTACAACCTTAAACCCGAAACCCTAAACTCTAAACCCTAAACCTTAAACCCAAAACCCTAACCCTATCCCTAAACTTTAAACCCTAAACCCTAAACTCAAAACTAACCCCTAAACCCTAAACCCTAATCCCTAATAACCCTAAACTAACCCTAAACCCTAAGCTAACCCTAAACCCTAAACCTTAAAGCCTAAACATTAAACCCTAAACCCTAAACCTAAACCCTAAACCCTAAACCCTAAACCCTAAACCAAAAACCCTAAACCCTAAACCTTAAAACACTAAGCCCTAAACCCTAAACCCTAAACCCGAAAAAACCTAAAACCTAAAAACCCAAACCTAAACTGAATAAAACCTAAAAAGAAAATAAATAAAACCTAAACCTAAAAAAAAAATAAAATAAAATAAAACTAAACTAAAACCTATACCTAACCCTAAAATAAATTAAAATAAAAATAAAATAAACTAAATAAATAAAGAAAACCTAAACTAAAATAAAATAAAATAAACATAAGAATAAAAAAAACCTTAATAAAATTAAAAAAACGTAAAATAAAAATAAAACCTAAAATAAAATTAAATAAAAACCTAAACCTAAAAATAAGCCTAAAAATGAAACCTAAACCCTAAAAAAAAAACCTAAACCTAAAATAAAAATAAAATAAACCTAAACTTAAACTAAAAAAAACCTAAACTAAAATAAATAAAACTTAAACCTTAAACTAAATAAATATCCTAAACATAAAATAATAATAAAATAAACTAAAAATAAATCTAAACCTAAACTAAAAAATAAAACCTAAAATAAAAACTTAAAGCCTAAACCTAAAAAAATATAATAAAAACCTAAACCTAAACCTAAGAATAAAAAATAAAACCTAAACCTAAAAAATAAATTAAAAATAAAACTCAACTAAAATAAACCTAACCTAAACCAAAAACCTAAAAAAATAAACTAAAATAAAAACCAAAACTAAAATAAATAAACCTAAAATAAATAAACTAAACAAAATAAAAATTAAAAATAAACCTAAATAAAATTAAAAAATAAAATAAGATAAAATAAATAAAAAATAATCTAAATAAACCTAAACCTACTGGTTTACATAATTAAAAAAAAATAAATCTCCTAAACCCTAAACCCTAAACCCTGAACCCTTAAACTCTAAACCTTAAACCCTAAATGCTAAAAAAGCCTAAACCCTAAACCCTAAACCCTAAACCCTAAACACCAACCCTATACCCTAAACCCGGAATACTAAACCTAAAGTAACTAAATAAATTTAAAAAATAAACCTAAACCTAAACCCGAAGAATGGGCTAGACATTGATGGCAGGAACATCACCACAAGCTCGCCTAGATCTAGGTGGAGGCGAAGGCAAAGGTGGCGCTTATCGGTGGTGGGGATCTGAGGCCGGGTGGATATGAGGTTGTGGTCGAAAGAAGGATTATGGAGGTCGAGAAGCGATGGAGGTTATGGTGTCAGAGGAAGATATCGTGGATATGATGATGGATCCCACTACTCGAGATGTTAGGGTGGTTCAGATCAAACTGAGAAATTGAAGAACAACCGATCTAATAAATAAATAAACAAAATAAACAAACAAAACCTAAACTTAAAATAAAACAAACTAAACTAAAATAAATAAAACTTGAACCTAAACCTAAACTTAAACCTAAAGCCTAAATATAATAAAATAAATTAAAAATAAAACCAAACTAAACTAAAAAAATAAAACCTAAAAATATACCTAAAATAAAAGACTAAAACCTAAACCTAAAAAAATAAAATAAAAACATAAACCTAATCCTAGAAATAAAAAAATAAAACCTTGACCTAAATAATAAAATAGAAATAAAACTAATCCAAAAAAATTAAACCTAAACCTAAACCTAAATCTAAAAAATAAACTTAAAAAAAACCTAGACTAAAATAAATAAACTTTAAATAAATAAAATAAACTAAATAAACCTAAATAAAATAAAATAAAATAAACTAAATAAACCTAAACCTAGTTCACTAAAAAATAAAAAAAAATCAAAGAATAAAAAAACCCTAACCCTAAATGCTAAACCCTAAACCCTAAACCTAAATGCTAAACCTACAACCCTAAACCTACAACCCTAAAACCCTAAACCCAAAAACATACAACTAAACCTTAAACCCTAAACCCCAAACCCTAAACACTAAACTCTAAACCCTAAAAACCTAAAAACCTAAACCTAAACTAAATAAAACCTAAAAATAAAATAAATAAAAAACCTAAACCTAAATAAAATAATAAAATAAAATAAAATAAAATAAAAACCTAAACCTAAACATAAACCTAAAAATAAAAAAATAAATAAAATTAAAACTAAACTAAAATAAAATAATAAAACCCAAACTTAACTAAAATAAAATAAACCTAAAATCAAATGCCTAAATAAAATAAAATAAATAAATAAATAAATATACCTAAAAATAAATAAAAAATAAAACCTAAACCCTAAACTAAAAAAAGACCTAAACCTAAAATAAAAATAAAAAGAACCTAAACCTAAACTAAAATAAATAAAACCTAAACCTAAACCTAAACTAAACTAAACCTAAACCCTAAACTAAATAAAATAAAATAAATTGAAAGTTAACCTAAACCTAAACTAAAAAATTAAACCTAAAATTAAAACCTAAAACCTAAACCTAAAACTAAAAATAAAAAATAAAACCTAAACCTAAAATATAAAATAAAAATAAAACTAAATTAAAAAAATAAATAGAAACCTAAAACTAATCCTAAAAATAAACTTAAATAAAAGACCTAAACTAAAAAAAATAAACCTAAAATAAATAAACTAAACTAAATAAAAATAAAAATAAACCTAAATAAAAAATAAAAAATAATCTTAATAAACCTAAACCTATCGATTTAAAATAAAATCCTAAACCCTAAACCCTAAACATTAAACTTAACTAAATCCTAAACCTAAACCCTAAACTCAACCCTAATCTTAAACTCAACCTAAACTAAACCCTAAACTCTAAACCCTAAATCCTAAACCTACACCCTAAACCCTAAACTAACCCTAAACCTTAAATCCTAAACCCCAAACTAAACCTAAACCTAAACTTAAACTATAAACCTAAACTAACCCTAACTATAACTAAACTCTAAACCCTAAAACTTAAAACCCTAAACTATAAACTAAAACTAACTAAACCCTAAACCTCCCTAAAACCCTAAACCCTAAACCTTAAACTAACCCTAAATTATAAGTTAACACTAAATCCTAAACCTTAAACCCTAAACCCTAAATCCTCGAAACCCTAAACCCCAAAGCCTAAACACTAAACCCTAAACCCTAAACCTAAACCCTAAACCCTAAACCCTAAACCCTAAAATCATAAGCCCTAAAATCCTAAAACCCTAAACCCTAGACCATAACCTAAACTTTAAAAACCTAAAAACCTAAACATAAACTAAATAAAAGCTAAAAATAAAAAAATAAAAAAAATTAAACCTAAATAAAATAAATAATAAAATAAAATAAAAATTTTAACTAAAACATAAACCTAAACCTAAAAAAATAATATGAAAAATAAAAATAACCTAAAATAAAATATAAAAAACCTAAACTAAACTAAAAAAATAAAATAAATCTAAATAAATAATAAACCTAAAATAAAAGATAAATAAAACCTAAAATAAAATAAAATAAAAACTAAATAAAAACCTAAACTTAAAAAGTAAACCTAAAAATAAAACAAAAAAATAATAAATAAAACCTAAACCTAAAAAAAAACCTAAACCTAAAATAAAAATAAATAAAAATAAAAAATAAAATAAACTAAAATAAACTAAACTAAAATAAATAAAACCTAAGCCTAAACCTAATGGAGGGGATCTGAGGTGTGGATATGGAGGTGGTGGTTGGAGCAATGGTGTTTATAGAGACGAGAGAAGCGACGGAGTTTACAACAATGGTGGTGGCAGAGGGAGAGATTGAGGATATGATGGTGGATCCCGCTACTCAAGAGGCTTGGGTGGTTCTGATGGGAACTGGAGAAACCAAAGAACCAATGACCGATCTACTTATGGAACTGTCTTTATAGAGAGAGGGTTCTACTTATCTATGGTTTTTTATTTTCTATAGTGCTTATTTTTGATATATGTCACTTATGTCTTAGAAACTTGGGGTGCAACTCATTAATGAAATCAAAAGAAGAAATGTTGAATTGAAATTTGTTCTCTATTAAAAAAACCTTAAAACCCTAAACCCTAAACTAAAACTTAAACCCTAAACCTAAAACCTAAACCCTAAACCCTAAACCCTAAAACCTAAACCCTAAAACAAAACCCTAAACCCTAAACCCTAAACCCTAAACCTAAACCCTAAACCCTAAACCTAAAACACTAAACCAAAACCTTAAATCAAATCCCAAACCCTAAACTAACCATAAACACTAAACCCTAAACTATCCCCAAACCCTAAACCCTAAACTAACTATAAACCCTAAACTAACCCTAAACCTTAAACGTTGAATAAAGATGTCATTAGGAGTAGATCTAAAGAATGACCTAATCCTAACATAGTTATGGTAGCTAAAGAAAATGTCTTCAAGAGACTTTCCCTTGACTATTAAAGATTTGAATACTCTAAACACAAACCCTAAATCATAATATAATATCGTATATTATAGTATACATATATTTGAGCATGTAGTGATGTCTTTTGGATGTTATACATGTGCTAAAAATGTTTTATATATTATGGTATTGTGCCCTATAGTCTATATTTATATAAATCATAAAAATATTGATTTAATAAATCGATGATGAAATTTGTTAAATTTGGAATTAAGTTGGTAGTAAAAGGTGTGCTAGCCACTTGTAGTCTAAAAAAGTAAGATTTTATGTTCAAAATAAATATTATATATTGCAGCATAGTATAGCATCATATATCATAATATATAGTTCTATGTATTTTAAATTATTTTAGTATTTTACAGTCATACAATCGAGCCTACACTAGCATTATTTATAAAAATATTGATTTAGACTTTAAAATGGTGGAATTTGACCAAATTCATAATAGGTAGAGCATGACATCATAATATATTATTTCAATTTAAATTATGTAAGTGATAGGACTAAAATATTTTTTTTTATTGTCTGACTAATTTTATGTTTTTTTATCTTAAGTCCCTTGTGATGTGATATCCAATATAATATAATATAATATGTTATAGTGTATTATAATATATAGATATATAGTATAGCATCATGCATTATAGCATACTATTGTGTATTACTACTTATTATTTAGCATATTTTAGTTTGTTATAGTATGATGTAGTAGAGTTTCTATGGTATTTTAAAAAATACTGATTTATAGGCTAAGATGATGGGATTTGGCCAAATTTAAGGTAAGCTTTAAGGAACATCATTGGGGTGCTATGGTGTCATCAAAAGAATGGAATTTTGCATCCAAAATAAATGTTCATTTTTCAACCAAATTTTATAAATGTTTTGCTTAAAGAGATTCATTTTAAGGTGTAATGTAAGATAATATATTATATGAAAGCATATTAAAATATGATGTACATAACAATATAACTTCACATATATATGAATGTGGTGGTGTGTTACTAAATGTTATTGCAGATTTTAGTATGTTTTACTTTTGTTATAATGCATTGGGTCAAAACTCACAAAAATGTTAATTTGAAGGTTGAGATGGAAGAATTTGGCTAAATTCAAGGTACACACAAAGAAGCAACACCAAAATAATGCAATTTTGTACCATTTCTAATAGAAAAATTACAATTTTACATCCAAAATGAACATTAATCATATTTTGAGAAAATTTGGTTATTTGTTCTTTTTAAGTGATTCTAATGAGGTGTAATAATAGACAATTATATTATAGCAAATTATAATATAACATCATATATTATAATATAATATATGTTAATTCACACTATAATATGTTTAGCATGATATTGTATGAGCTTACCAACACAAATCATAAAATGTTGATTGCAATGTTAAGATGATGTAATTTGAAGGAATACATTGTTAGGCTTTTGGTTGAAGTATTAAAGGTGAGCATAGAAGAAATAAGATTTGATGAGCATTCCATGTCAAGGACATGGAGGGAGGTTCTAGGGGATGCATCACATATTGACATGACGAGGCATAGAAGAAAATCTGGGGAAGGTTTGAATTTGATTTGACTATATGATTTGTGTAAAGAAGATTCATTGGGATAAGAATTTATAATCCACCATGGATTAAGATTGAATCACTTTAATTTATTTTGTTTTAATTGATGTGGAAGCATATCTGTAGAAATACCACTGGGATCAAGTATATGAACCTTCCACTGGGAAGCAGTTTGGGCTATCCAGGGATTGGAATTTGAGTTTGATTTCATAGATTTGTTTGTATAAAAGTTTGGTGGATTTCTTTGATTTAGACTTTACTTGGGAGTTGGTTTAATTTGGTTCTTGGGGAGTTGATTTGAATTTGATTTATTTGCTTGACTTATAAATACTAAAGAGTGTGATTTAACTCCACTAAGGAAAATTATTTAATTTAATGATTTAATGTATGGACCTATCGATGTGCATGGACCCACTAAGAAGGGTATATAGCCTTGACCTACCTTAAGTTTACAAATCTAAAGGGATAGTCTAAGTGGGGTAGAGCTAGCCAACCTAAGGGATTGGCATTCAATTTGGAATGGTCCTAGAAGGTGTAACTTACATCTTCTAAAATGAGGAACAACCATTGACCTATTGGATGCACAAAAATCTAACCTAACTAGGAGAATGTCGCTTGGAGACTTATGTCAACTCAAAAGTAGTCGATTAATTTTATCTTAATTTCATGTGATTTAATATGGTTTTTTGGTTTAGTTTGATTGTGAATTGAGGGCATATCCGGGATGTGAGCGATCAAATTTGATAGATTTAATTTATGGCCATGAAGGTTATATCTATCATCCTCTCATTTACAAATCCAAAGTGATAGTCTCGTGGTAGAGCTAGCCAACCCGAGGGGTTGCCTTCGTGCAATGGGTTGGAAGAAGAAGGTGTAACTTACATCTTCTAAAGCAAGGAACAATGGGTGATTTGTTGGTAGCTACTAATCAACCCAGGGAGACTAAGTGAATGCCTCTGGGACTTATATCAACTCAAGAGTAGTGATTCATATAGGAGTTTGATAAAGATAGATATACTTGCTTGGGAAAAGGCATTAGGGGTGTCCTCCTAATCCACAAGTGAATATATATTTTATTTGTTTGTGGGACCTATTGGTGTGAGAGGACCACACTAAAAGGGGCTATGTTGTCCTTGACCTATCTCATTTCTGACCAAGGGAGAATCTGCACATCCATAAGATGAATTCTACAACCATATGGGTGGTTACTAGGAAAGGGGAACTGTCCAATCTAATAATAACCAGAGTAGTGTCTAAATGGGGTTGCAAAGAACATGATCCAAATATAGTGCCCACAGGGAGGTGCTACTAGGGCGTTATCTTGAGCCCTAAAAAAGAAAGCCTATAGGTGTACGGTGGCCAACTCAAGGAGAAAGCATAGACTTACATCCATTAGTGGTATCCTAAGGTGTAGAACCAACCAACCTAAGGTGTATCCATCAGATAGTGAGAACCAACCATCCTAAGGTGTAACGATCAATCTAGAAAGAAAGCATGGAGGCTTACAACTTTCCAAGCGAATTGATCATCGAGTCTTGTCATGGGACATATGCTATCTATCCTAGAAATTACTACGGATATTTTGAGGAAGGACTAGACTAGTTGAATAGGAGGAAAGGAGCCACTAGGGACTTATCCTAAATCTCAAATATACTCTAAAGGCTAATCCAAGAAGAAAGTGTAGTAGACTCACATCCTCTTAAATGAAGCCAACATGAGGTAGCTTACTGGCCATGCAACAAGGCCTACCAAACTAACAAGGTGCAGCAAGTACAAGGAAGGAAAGTATAGCAAACTTACATCCACCAAAGCAAGAAGACCAGGGTGACACACTAGAAGGGTAGCGTCACCGACCTAGATCAACTATTGTGTGAGTGCCATTATCTCAATAGAGTAGCCCAAAGATAAAAGATATGTACTTATTTTATTTTATATGTTTTGTGTTTTTGTCGATGAAGGATAGACATTGGGTTTCTTACACCTACCCTAAACACATCACAGATTCACAAACAAGAATACTTTTAACATGGAAGAGATTGAATTCGAAATGGAATTTTTAGTGATGATAATTATTTTCAAACATGATTTATAATATTTTTTTAAGTAGAGCTCATTGATTGGAAGCATTGGGTGCTCTCCCTTATAATTAATAAGATGATAAGATCCTCCATGGTAGGCCTTCTATTGCAAAAGGGCCTTCCCAAATGGGTTCAAACTTGCCTCCCATCTGACGATAAAAAATTGGTCTCCTTAGAACTAAAATAAGCTCTTACTTAAAAGTTCTAGGATGAACTAAATTATTGTGAGCTTGAATCATTTTAACATAACTCGAGGTTTTTGCCCAGAGGCATCTCTCATCCGAACCTTCGAGCTCTTCTAACCAACTTGGCTCTATTGTGATCTTGCTACCCATAGCTATCCTTAGTGATGGGAGGACTTAATGGTAGAATGGCTTTGGACCCATACACCAAGGAGAGACTAAGTTGGAGTTCTATGTATGTGGTAGGCCCACAAGGTTTAACTAACTACCAACTATCACTTTATTATTGTCAGTGTCTTCTTTAGTATTTGGATGAGAGTTTTATTGAAGGCTACCCAATTGGTAGTTGATAGAATATCTCCAATCTATGTTGTCTGAGTAAAGTTGTTGATCTCGGTTTGAATGCATACCATTATCAGATATAATTCATCGAGAAACTCCGAACCTATATATGATATGGTTCCTAAAAATCTAGAGAACATGCCGAGTGACCTCTGAGAAATCATCTTCACCCATTTGGAAAAGTAGTTGCTAAGATGAACTAATGACCCTTGGAAAAAGGATGATCACTGACCCACTATGTTGGTACCCCAACACTGAATGGTCATGAGGCCAATGTAGATGTATAATGTTAGGTGGTTGGTAGACCACATCATGTATTTGACATCGGCATCAGTCATCCATGCAATCTTTGATCATCGATGGCTAGAGTATCCTAGTCTCTCAATCTTGGCTTTCATCTTTGGACTGGATTGGTTGGCCCACATAATCTTGAGTATACCACAGTCATGATCTTATATGTTTTATGCTTGTCTAAATAATGTAACCATATATGATTGAAAGAATACGAAATAAGACACCATCCACAAGAGAATAAGAAAGTGCTCTCTACTTCATCTAATAGGCTTGGGACTTCTCTTAAGGTAGTTTTCTTTTATTTAGGTAATCCATGAATGGTTGACTAATCTAACTCTTCCTTCTTGGCAATGCAACCTCCCCTTCAAGAGAGTACTTTTGATGAGTTCAATATCAATTAGAAATAACTTATCTATTTTGGGCCTTTAATTGTATGGACTCATCCTCTGACATGCCAACTCAAGATTAGCTAAAGTATACGCTATGATGTTCTCTCCTTGATAAATCTTACAACTAGCTGAGAATCCTCAAAGATGTTGATGTTTTGGATGCTTAGAGTAACAGGTAACTCCAAACTGGCAATCAAAGCCTCATATTTAGTTTCATTATAGGTTCAAGGATTGCACAAAAGATATGAGAATCTCATCATATCGCAGTTCGGAGTTAAAAGAACTATTTCTACCACTATCTTTCCTAGAATAGTAAATTATGGTTCTTTGAGGAAGCCACACCATCAAAGTACATCTCCTAGCGATGAATGCTAGTATTCCCAAAGTTCATGATTTGTTCATTAGGGAGATCATCATTAAGCACAGAGTCAACAGGAAGTGGGCGTGTCACTAAAAAATCTACTAGTGCTTATCCTTTCACCACACAAGGGTACGAAGGTAATGTCAAAGTGTGAGAGGATCATGGACCGTCATGCCAACCCTCCAGATAGTGTCGGCCATGTCATGAGATATTGTAGTGGATTGATCCTAGAGATTAAAATCACTTTATTAGAAAGCATGTAGTGCTATAGCTTTTGGGATGCAAAGATTAAAGCTAGGAAATGCTTCTTAATGGGTGAATAATTAGCCTCAACAGGGATTAGATGATGGTTGAGGTAGTAGAGTGCATTTTCCTTCCCTTTGTTGTTGGCTTGGGCCAATAAAACACCAAAGGAGTCATCTAACGTAGTAGTGTAAAGTATGAATGGCTTGCTTGGGATAGGGCTAAAGACATCCTCAAGTAATGCTTGATGTCTTCAAGGCATGCTCACACTGTCATCCCACTTCAATTTTGCATCCTTGACAAGTCGAGAATGACATCTTCCCAATAGGTTGGTTATAAAGCATCTTTGATATGCCAACCGCTTCTTAGAATGATCAATTGAGTTAAACTTTAGGGGTGGAATTTCTAATATCGCCTAGATCTCTCAATCAATTTTGATTCCTCGGACAACAAACCCAAGGAGTTTCAAGCTACTCAATGCACACTTCGGGGTTCATTTTAAGGTTAAATTATCTTAATTCAAAAACAACTCTCAAGTCAAAGAGATGGTCTCCCTTTTCTCTACTTTTGACCAAGATCATCGACATAGCACTCAACTTGATGATGAATGAGTTCATCAAAGATTCGAGTCATAGCCCGCTAGAATGTAAGACATTTTAAGGTAAAGGCATGACCTTATAGTAATAGATTCTTATCAGGGTTCTAAAAGTAGTGTTTCTTTTATATTTAGGGGCCATCTTTATTTGGATATATCCAGATGAGCCATCCATGGAAGATAAGACTACATGAAATAAGGCAATGTCCACCATCCCGGATTGGTAGTGGAAATTCATCTTTGGACCCTTATTTAAATCCCTAAAATCCATGCATATGTGAATTTGGCCATTTCTTTCTTTATTAGATGATGATGCCCTAATCGTAGGGTATTTTTTTTCCTAGAAGGCATCAATTAGTTTCTTGACTTCAGAAATGACCTGTTATTCTATTTCTAATCGCATGTGTCTAGGAGCTTGCTTGATAGGGTTAGCGTAGGCTCTATTGCTAGTTTATGGACTACATCAAGAGCCAATCCATCTCTTCATAACTCAATGCAAAGTAGTCCTTAAACTCAATCATAAGCCTAACTAAGTCATTGGTTTTAATTTCATTCAACAAAGAATGTCGATGTGGATCTTCTTCACCCTAAGTTGATTTGAGCTTGTCGATGGTTGACTTGATCACTTCTTTGAACTCGGTGGTGCATCTTTAACTTCAAAATTATCTGGATCATCCAAGTTTCTAAGCATAGCTCCTCATATAAGTTAATGTGATTTGAAAAGAACCTCGATTCCAAATGATTGGTGATGACTAAGCACTAATCGTCATCGACCGACCCACTGTACAAATCCTAGTCCCGATCTTGATTGAGAGCTTTTGCATTTGCTCTTCCAAATTATTTTAAAGTAGTCTGACCTATGCTTTGACCAAGTATGTGGGATTAACCCTTTCTTTGCAAAATTATGAATACAAGGCAAGTACCAATCAAAAGGTAATTCTATTAAATCTTTATATGAATCATCCTTAAGTTCTACATAAACTTCTTGACTTGAGGATGATGCTCCCAAAAAGAACCTCTAAGTCTTCACCTGTGGATGACTTAGGGCTTCATAACTACCAAACCCTTAGCTTTTAAGAGTAAAGTGGTGTTAGAGCTAAGGTTCCAAACCGATGCCTAACTATTTCACATATAGACTTGGATACATATAATTTGCTTGAGCCCAATCTTCATCACTATCAGCTCAAGTGTCACCTCCAAGGGAATCTACTCAGAAGAGGTCTGTTAACCATATAAGACTCATCCTATGAACTAGATTAAAGTCTATCTAGTCTCCTATGATATATATATTATATTAGTGGCCAATAAAGAGGTACCTCTAGTATATGGGTATATGTAATGGAGTAATAACTAGGGTGGACATATACTTCTCCAAGTCTATAAAGAGGTTTTCCACCGATCCTCAACTAGACCCTTCCTGGGTGGAGGTCAAGTCATCCTACCCATATGTTTGAATGGAGTAATGAACTATGGGTGGTATCTAATGTCATGCTCCACTCCTCCTCCAAGTCTATTTTCGCTCCATTTTATTTTCTTTTTCATTTTCTCTTTTCTTTTCTTTTACTTTTTCTCTATCTTTTCTTTTCTTTTCTTTTTCTTTTATTTTTAAACTATGGCCAAGTTCATGAGAATGGACTTGCTAATTTTGAGTAGTGTAGCATCCTCATATATGCACCTCATGAACTCTAAATGGCTTGAGATCTCCTGACAGAGATGATCCCACCTCTCACAAACTTCATACACCGATGTAGAGAGGATGGAACTATATTGTTCTCATGCATCCATGGTCTCCCAAGCAAAGCATTGAAAGATGAAGTCTATAATGTGAAACTTGGCTTCTCTTCCAATCATCTATCTCAAGTGGAAACACTATGGAGCCTAAGGCCTGTTAACCTCACTTTTGGAGTGTGGATTCAATCTTCCCATCTTAGACTTAGGAGTCTTCTAGATACTAAGAGTTCCCTAGTCATAAGACACTTCTAACAATTAGGTAAACACTTAATCTAAGCCTAAAGACTTAGAAGGGTTAACCATAGGATTAGTTATGCTTAGGATTAAGATAATCCATTACACTACAACCCAAATCTAATCCATGTTCACCTTCTCAAACCAAACCTCAAGTTCAATTCAAACAAAAAATTCAAATCCAAATCCCAACCCAAATTCATAAACCAAATGATTGAAGCCCATGATCAAATCCAAACTTGAAACCCTTCCTAAGCCATATGACCTATCCCATGGAGTTAGTCAAATCTTAATCCAAATCAATCCAAAATCAATTGATTTTCTCATAATAAATTTATATCTTCAATCATATTCCTAAATATAAATCAAATCTACATTCAAATGATCAAAAATAAATCTTACTAAATCAAATTAAATCAAAATCCTTCTTAAGCCATATGACCTATCCCATAGACTTAACCAAATCAAGTCAAACTCAATTGATTTTCTCACAAATCAATCATATTATCAATCATCTTCACAAATTTAAATGAAATATACATTCAAATCATCAAAATTAAATCAAACCAAATCAAAATCCAAACCTACATGACCCAACTCCATGGACTTAGCCAAATTCATTCATTCCAAAACCCAAATTCAATTGATGTTCTCATGATTCAATCATACCTTCAATCATATTCACAAATATAAATGAAATATACAATCATCAAGCCAAATTAAAATCAACCAAAGTCAAACCCAACTTAACCCTTTGACTTGAAATGTTCAAATGAACCAAAACCCATTTGAACCCAAGCCAAGGTTTAATTACTAAATTAATTAGCTTTATTACTCCTTAATTACTTGAGCAATTAATCCCAAATTTTGTGGGTTAATTTAATGGGATGACCTCTACCTCCCATGATTTTCTTGGGATTTATTGCTCACTTAATTAGGAAAATTGACTAATTAAACCTTAACTCTTTTAAGTTAATTAATGATTAATTAATCCCATGAATAGTAATAAATTGGTTAATTAAGTTTATTAATCAATGTTCAATAATAAGTGAACTAAGCAATAGGTTGGGACCCCTTTCCCTAAGTTCATTTCACTCTTTTTTAAAATGAAATTAATTATGATTTAACTAACTAATTAATTAAATCACTTAATCAAATTGAAATCATAATCACATCAGACCTTAATTAATTAAATCATGGGCTAGATTTCTAGGTGTTTAATAACCTAAAGAAGTTTAATGAAATTATGGTTAGTCCACATGTGTGGGAAAACTATAAGAGTAATTATTTAAGTCCCTTAATCTAATTAACCATTAATCAATTGCATTAGCCTTTTATTTCCTGGATCATTGCAAGTTTATTTTCCATGCATATTGTGTTGGAACATAATTATTTAGTTAATTACTTTAAGGTGACATAGGTAAGGGTAATTAATTCATCTAATTAAGGGTTAAACTTAATTAACCCATAAAATCAACTTAATTATATTTTCTTAAATTAAATCAAATCACTAATGTGGGAATAGGTTTAAAACAACAAGTGATGATTTTTCTTCTCCTCTTTAAATCAAATCAAATCCAAAAATTAATTAATAAAGAAGCTTTGGTTTACTTTAAATAATCTTATTTGATTTGATTATCCTTAAGAACTAGTTTGGTTGAATGAATCACATGCTTATATTTGATTGCCCTCTTTCCAATCATGTTAAATTTGGTATATCATTTGAATTCATGCATCCATCTTTCAAAATCATGTAAAATAAAATGGATTTCCTTTATGTAAACTTGCATGTGTTGATTTAATTTAATATATGCATGGCTATTATCACAATTAAATCCAAATGTATTTTTTTAAAAGCTTATAACTGAATAATAATATGTGTTATGATGTTACTTATATATACATAAGAAATGCATGTGCTTATAGCTTAACTGTATGAATGTTAAGTTCTCTTTTCTCTATTCATGTGTTGATTTATATAAGATTGAATCAATGGGTATATAGTGTACATCTCACAACATGAGGCTTTAGCTAGCCCCAAGGAGGTCATTTGATTACTCACTGTGGTTTAATAACAACATGTATCCATTTGATTTCATTCTTATGTATTTCAATAATAGAATTTGATGAGAGCTTTAATTCATATATATGAATGATTATATAAATGATTTAATCAAACAAAATATACAATCTTTGCATGATTTTCTTTCCCTCATTTATGTATACATTCATGTGTGTCCAAGAAAAGCAAGTATATAGTCTGGACATCTCGGGAATACAAGGCTTTAGTTAGCCCCAAGGAGGTCATTTGATTAGCTCACTTCCTTGGTTTAACAATGACATGTACTTGCCTATATCTTTGTACATGTATATGTATATGTGATTAGTGAATGAAAATCCCATTTTACATTAAAATTTCATGCATTCATAATTGACTAAGTGGTTGAATTAATTAGCCATATGATTTGGGGCTTACTTCCTATGTTCATGTATATGAATTTACATGTGTTTGAATGCAAATGGGTATATAGTCTAGACATCCCGAGAATACGAGGCTTTAGCTAGCTCCAAGGAGGTCATTTGATTACCTCACTTCCTGATTTAACAATGGCACATGCCTATTTAATTTCATTCTTATGTCCTTTTTCTATAAGAATTTGGATAAAGTTTTAAATTAATATGTTTAAATAATTTAATCAAATAAAATATAAATTCTAAACATACACATACATTCATCATTTAAGTGTGCTAAAATATGTTGCATGTATAGATTAAATCATATGCATGTTATATGTGTTGAAAGGAATGCTTTAATATATGTCATGTAGTAATTCAATTAAATTAATCTTAAGATGCCTTTCATTTTGAATAGGATTATTTAAAGTGAACCTAAACTTAGGATTAATTAAATCATTTTATAAGCCATTCACTGAAAAGAACTAAATCAAATTAATATACTTTAGAAAGTGACTTAAGGTAGGGATGAAAGAGGGCAATCCTTTTTTCCTCTCTTTATAACACTTAGTTGCTAAGTGTAATCAAATGAAAGAAAAGAAAACATAAATTAAAATTCTCAAATCAATTAAACTACTTCAAGTGAAATCAACCTTTCAAGTTAAATTGAATCCTTATACACTTAGAAAACACAACACTAATGCCTAACAAGACTTATCACACAAGCCTTAATACACACATCAGAATTAAGTCACCACTTCTAGCTCTAAGTTAGGACAGTGTATGATGTGATGTATGTTTTATTTTATGATATATTATTTTAGATTGGATGTTAGTGTGTATGCTTCATAGACTGGATGATAGGCCAATATTAGCCTAATCATGTTTTCTATAGGGGATTATGCTTAAGGGATGCTTAAAATAAATGTGAATGCTCTTTTTACAGGTTGCTTAAATCCTTAAGCATAATCCAAGTTAGGATAGGTGGGCTAAGTTACCCATGTGTAGGGTGCTAAGTCCAAATTATAAATATAACTGCTTTGGATTATATGTATATTTAGCTAACCTATTTTTGGGTGTAGTTAGATTTACTTTTCCCATAAAATGTAATTTTGCAATAGGAATTAATGCTATGGGGATTAGGATGAGCAAGGCGTTTTGTTATTATGATGCCTTTAAAGCAAGCACCATCCAAATCAAAGAAGGAACCAAATCAAAATGGAGATATGAAGAAAGAAGACCCCATAGCATTTAATACAATTATAATTCTTCTTTATATTCCAGGTTGTATAAGGGTAGAGCTCATCTTATCTTTTTTTCTCTATGATAGTTTATATCATTGTTTGATGTTATGTTTACATTCTGCATTAGGACAACATGCTTTTCATAATTTCTTAAATAATTGATGCTTTAATGTGTGGCTTGGATATGAATAGGCTCTTAGGATAAAAATAACTTTTCTACCCAACTAATCACTCCTAATTAAATTTTAAACAACTCATCACCTCATCATAAAACCTAAGACATAAATAAGATAATTAAAAGATTTAACATCCCCTTAGCTATATGGTTGTATGTTTCACATCATGCATGCATATTCTTTCTCCCTTGAACATGAAGGATCTCCATCCTTGCATGATAAAGGAATGCTTGACCTGTGAGGCCATCCCTTATGGTGGAGAACACCTTCTTCTAGCTAATTTGAGCCATAATCTATTTCATTATGCATTTAGGCATAAGAAATCCTAAAGCCTCTGTCAAAATGATGCATCTAAAATGAAATAAAATTTGAAAAGATTTTGCATCTATAGATTAAGTCCAAGAAAAGAAAGTATATATTCTGGACATCTAAAGAATATGAGGCTCTAGTTAGCCCCAAGGAGGTCAATTGATTATCTCACTTCCCTAGTTTAACAATGACATGTACTTGCCTAAATCTTTGTACATGTATATGTGATTAGTGAATGAAAATCCCATTTTACATTAAAATTGAATGCATTCATAATTGACTAAGTGGATGAATTAATTAGCCATCTGATTTAGAGCTTACATGCTATGTTCATGTATACAAATTTACATATGTTTGAATGTAAATGGGTATATAGTCTAGACATCCCAAGAATATGAGATTTTAGCTAGCTCCAAGGAGGTCATTTGATTACCTCACTTCCTTTTAACAATGACACATGCCTATTTAATTTCATTCTTATGTCCTTTTGTATAAGAATTTGGATTAAGTTTTAAATTAATATGTTTAAATAATTCAATCAAATAAAATATAAATTCTAAGCATACACATATCATCATTTAAATGTGCCAAAATATGTTGCATGTATAGATACACTTAGATTAAATCATAAGCATGTTACATGTGATGGAAATGAATGATTTAATATTTGTCATGTGGTAGTAATTCAATTAAATTAATCTTAAGATGCCTTTCATTTTTTAGGATTATTTAAAGTGAACCTAAACTTAGGATTAATTAAATCATTTAATAAGCCATTCACTAAAGAGAACTAAATCAAAATAATATACTTTAGAAAGTTACTTAAGGTAGGGATGAAAGAGGGCAATCCTCTTTTCCTCTCTTTATAACACTTAGTTCCTAAGTGTAATCAAATGAAATAAAAGAAAACACAAATTAAAATTCTCAAATCAATTAAACTACTTCAAGTGAAATCAACCTTTCATGTTAAATTGAAACCTTCTACACTTAGAAAATATAGCACTAGTGCCTAACAAGACTTACCACACAAGTCTTAATACACACATTAGAATTAAGTCACCACTTCTAGCTCTAAGTTAGGATGGTGTATGATGTGATGTATATTTTATTTTATGATGTATTATTTTAGATTGGATGTTAGGGTGTATGCTAGACTGATGATAGCCAATATTAGCCTAATCATATTTTTTTCTATAGGGATTATGCTTAAGGATGCTTAACAATAAATATGAAATTTTATAGTTGCTTAAAATCCAAGTTAGGACAGGTTTAGTTACCCATGTGTGGTGCTAAGTCAAAACTATAAATACAACTGCTTAGATAATATGTCTATTTAGCTAACCTCTATTTTGCGTGTGTAGTTAGATTTTCTTTTCCACATAAATGTAATTTTGCAATATGAATTAGATTAGTCTTATGGGGTTTAGGATGACTAGTAGCCGAATTTTGTCCTGCTCATGATGCCTTTGAAGCACCATCCAAATCGAGAAAGAACTAAATAAATAGAGATATGAAGAAAGAAGGCCCCATAGTATTTAATACAATTATAATTATTCTTTCATATTCTAGGTTATATAAGGGTAGAGCTTGGCTACCCATCTTTTCTTTCTTCAGGTTATATGGTACCCGACTACACCCGCCTTTTATTCTTTTATGATAGTTGTGGTGAAAATATTCTCTTCATACAATTCTGCCTTCATCTATCCCCTTCCCTTTCATAATGGAAGGATAAATGAAAACAAATATATATATATATATATATATATATATATATATATATATATATATATATATATATATATATATATATATATATATATATATATATATATATATTACTTGTTGAGACATTGATGAGTTCATCAGAGGTGTACGACATTGAAGTGTACCACCCTACAATGGACCTAATCACTAGATAAAGACAAAGGAGTCGACAATGGGTCTAGATATGTACCAAAGATTCTTCCCCTAGTTTACATGGAAAAGCAAAGTAGGGTTTATTTTAAACTGGGTTTGTTAAGTTCCCTACAAGGGCAAGGCCCCATAGTCAATTACATCCTAAGGGATGGGATCCCATAGGAATACTCTCAATTAAGGTAAATGATTATTTTCTCCAAAGATTTCAATAGGTAGGACTATCAATCGATTAGTTTATTTTGGAAGATCAAGTGGGATTGATCAAAGAGAGGGAGTTATTATCGAAGCCAAAGGAAGATAAGTAGGAGATGCCCATGACGCTAGGAAACCTAACAAGCATCTCAAACTATCCTATGGTTGGGCTTTACATTTTTGAAATTGATTTAATTTGTTTGAATTAAATTTTTCATTAGAAATTTAGGGCTTATGATTCCACAACACAAAATTATGGAAATGCTTAAGAGGTGAAGATTTAAGCTTATGGCCCACAAAGGGGAAAAGCAATCTCAGAACCTAAATCTAGGGAGTTTTAGCAAGGGCCAAAAGCACAACCTAAATCTAAAACAAAAATGGGTATTTTGGTTTGCCTCTATAAGAGAGGACAAACCACCCTACTATTTGGACTTACAACTGCCTGGGTGGCCGCCAACTAACTCCTCCTACAATTTTAAATTCATGTAGGCAAGTCATATGCTTTATGCAAGATAGCTATGTTGTTGTTTATTTAGAAAGAGACTAAGTCCTTAAACTCACTCCTAAAGAGACTAGATCATGTAAGGGTATGCTAAAATGACCTAAATCTAATGCAATTTAGATTTCATTTTATTTTCATTTTGGACAATTATTTTGACTCTGCTAATAGATTCATATGCCTAATGCATGAGAAATGAGATTATTGGCCAAAATCAATGGAAGGGAGGAGGTGTGTTTCCACCATGGCTCTCAAAGATCAAGCCAAGTTTCTCTAGTAAAGATGGAAGCCCTCTAATCAAGAGTAAAATAATGCATTTGTTCATGATGTTATAAAAGAAGTACTCATCCAAAGGGGTTGCTAATTTTATCTTGATTTTAGCCTAACCTTTAGGTGAGGTTATGAGTTTTTTATTTTTAGTTTTGAGTTGTTAGATTTGGTAGAAGATTTATTTTTTCCTAACAGCATAATCCACATCTAGGTCATACATAGAGGGAGGAAGAAACTAGGAAAAGGATGTCACTTAATGCATAAGCTAAACCAATCATCAATCAATTTATAAAGCTAATTAAAAATGAATAAGAGGCCATTATGGTCGTGTACCACCGTACAAACCCAAAAATAAATTTGGTAGCCAAGCTCTACCCATATACATCCTGGATTACAAATTAATTACATACAATTAAGCAAGGAACTCATTGTTATGGGGGTCTTCAAGCTTCATTGCTTCATTCTTCTTTTCTTCTTTATTCTTCTTTCCTTCTTCTTCTTTGGTTCCTTCTTTTGATGGTTGGAAGGTGGATGCTCCAAGGCTTCACATGGTGAATAAGATGAGATCTTATGACCAATGTTCATCCTAATCCCCATAAAAATCATTCCAAAATCCAAATTGCAAAATTTACATGAGAAGGAAAACTAAATCTAGCTAACACCGCAAAAAATAAAGATTACTAAACAGACCACCAAATCCCAAGAATCAATATTGGACTTATCATCCCATACATGGGTGACTAAGTCCACATGGCTTATTGGATTATGCTTAGGGGTATAAGCACCTGTACAACAAAGAGCATTTATATTTTTATTTATTATTGCGCCCCTTAAGCACAATCCCTTTCAGAAAATAATGGTTAGACTAAGATCATCTTACCATTCATTCTGCTCACATACATTCTAACATCTAGACTAAAATATATATCATAAAAAATCAAGCATGAAACCATGCACCGCCCTAACCTAAAGCTAGAAGTGGTGACTTAGCCTAATGTGTGTGCTTTGGAAGTTTGTGTGGTATGCTTAGCTATGGCTTTAAGTTAGAATTTTCTAAGTGAAGCATGTTGAACTTAGAGGAAGGTTTCATTTAAGTGATTTAATTATTTTGGGTTGATTTTATTTCATGTTTCGATTAGGTTCAAGTAAATCCTACAATTAATTACTAAGTTATGAAGAGAGGGAAAGAGAAGAGAACTTCTCTTTCCTTCCCTAACCTAAGTAATTTCTAAGGTAGATTCATGTTTTGATTATTATTTAGTGAATGTTTTAATTAAGTGTTTTAATTAATCCTAAGTTTAGATAAACTCTAAATAAACCTATTAAAAATGCATTTTAAGATTAAGTAAAATGAACTATATTCACAAAACATACATCACTTCATTTCTTTCCCAACATGTATAACATGCATATGAATAATTCCTAAGCATATCTATACATACAAATGAGAATATTTAACACACTTTATGATGCATGCTAAGAATTTCATTTAAGAGAATTTGAAGGTTTATGATGCATGATTTTCATTAAGTAGCGAAAGGGTTTCTCATCCAACTTTCACATGCATGCATACATGAATGTATGAATGGCATAAGTGAGCATGAAACCATTATTAACTAGAGGTGTAAGGTACAAGACCTACTAGGCTACTTAAAGCCAACCTCGGTTTCGCTAATATACCACTTTCCTTAAATACAAGCATGTGTACAAAAGAAATGAATGAAAAAGAAAGAATGCAAAAGTTGGTGTTGGTTGATTTATTTTTGTTTATGCAATTTATATGTGCAAGCATAGGTATCCTTCTTAAGTGATAGTATAGGAATGAATAGGATATAGAATTAGACAAGTGTTAGGTTCTTTTCAAATGAACCATACACCTTGTCGAATCCTATTCAAAATAATACTAAAAGAGAAAAGAAGGAAGACCTACATTAAGCACATCTTTATATTTTACTCACATGCAAACTTATAATTAAGATATAAGTAACACACTTTCAGTTTTGATAATTGATTCATATATTTTGAAAATAATTTGAATTTAATAGCATAATTGTCACTCATATTTTTACTTTAGCCAACACATGCAATTTTGACATAAAGGAAACATTTTCATTTTAAATTTGATTTTGAAAAGCATGGATGCATTAAACCACATGGCATACAAATTTAACATGTTGGGAAAAGAATCAAAGTAATGAAAGCATGTAAACACATTCACTTCAATTAAATCCTAAAGACAATCTTATGAAATAAGAAAGCTTAAAGTAAATCAAAGTTTATTTAGTATGATTTTGTTTGATTTTTTGAATTTGATTTAATTTTGAAAATGTCTTTGAGTTTGCTATTCCTAACCCATTCCTACATGTGTTTGACATTTTGTTTAATTTTTAGATGATTAGATTCATTTTAGATTTTGATTAGGTTAAGGTATGAATTAAACATGTTAATTAACCCTCCTACACCACCTTAGCATAGTTAACCAAATAATTATGAGCCAATGAGATGACATAAAACCTCACAATGAATTTAAATTTGCAATGCACCTAAGAAGAAAAGGGCCTTTGGCTCATGATTAATGGTTAATTAAGCTAAGGGGTTTAACTTAAGTAATTTCAAAACACCCCTCACACATATGAGTTGAGTTTTTTAATGGAACTTAGGCTCTTGAACACCTAAGCATCTACCCAAAGTAGATTAATTAAGTTTTGGAAGGTTTTAGAATTTTAAGAAATTAATTAAGAGGGTAATTAATGAATTAGCCCCTTAAGAGAGAGAGAGATTAAAGAGGGTTTAGGGAATAGCTTAGGGGAAATGCCCCAAACTTATTCCCTAAACCTCCTGTTCACTAAATTAGACCTTAATCAACTTCAATGAGGGATTAAAACACTAATCAAACCCTTAATTATCCTTAATTACATAAGGGGGGTAATTAGGAAATGAGTTAGCAATTCCCCCAATTAAGCCACCAATAAATCCCAAAAAAATTAGGAGGGGTAAGTCATCCCCAAAATATACTCAAGAAGTTTGAGATTAATCGGAAATAATTAAGTAACAAATTAAAATTTTCAATAAAACCTAAAATCATAGAAAAGATACAATTCAAAATCCATTAAAGCCAATTTTAAATATTCTAGATTGAATTATCTTTCACTAGCAATTTACCTCATATTTTTTTATTTTATGCTGGAGAGATATAAATTTATAAAGTTTAGAGGATTAATTATAATTAAATAAACACTAATTAATCCCTTAATCCAATCCCACACAATAGTTGACTCAAATGCACTTTCCATGCATCAAGCACTGAGTAGTAACTTAAACGTCACGTCATAGTGCCGCATAGTGGCGTGCTATGCACTTTTGTATCTGTCGTTCGATCAAGGATCAAATGGCAAGGATTTAATTCAAGGTCTTAAAAGATAAAATCAGATATAAAATGTGCATTTAATCTCAGCCCATCCAAAATGCATGGATGGACGGCCAGAGATCTATCACTGCCAAAGCCTGTGATCCATGGGGACCATCCATGTTCTAAGCTTTGATTTGAGCTCAATTGAGTTCAGATTGGGATGAATCTTTGCACACACCATCTAACCCTAATGGCAATCACATCTAATGGTTGAAATCTCATGCCATTAAAATTTATTTCACAAAGGACCAACACACATTGAGTTTAGTGATAAAAAAAGTCTAACCTCACTGAAGGTGATCACCAACACTGATTCTAGAGGAGCTTGTTTTGAGACAAGCTATGGTGAAAGTTTCAGCTCGAGGTTAAGTGGATAGCTCTATGGACCAACCCTCCTTAGCTTCCTTGCGCTTTGATGGAATTAGATCTCCCTTGCCTTTGGAATTTGAGAGAGAGCTTGGGCAAGCTAGACTTGGCCCTCTGGAGGTGCAAAGAGAATTTGGTTGAATTGGAGTGTAGTGGAAGTTTTCAAATCAATGGAGCTCTCTATTTTCACTTGAGGAAAATGAGAATGGCAAATTCAAATTCCTTCGAGAGCTTAGATCACTCAAGAATGGTTCCTATGACTCTACATTTAATCAAATTAGCCTCTATTGGAATTAGAGTGGATTAGGGGAGTATATCCCCTTAGGCAATCGAATGGTCGAAGCTCTACTTGCCATTTTGATCCAATTGACCTTAGGCATTGAGTTGTTTGGTCTATTAGAAGCTTGCACATGGTCGATTTGGGCTAGGGAGTGGAGTGGTAACCTCCCATGTGCTTCAAATTAAGTGAGAACATGATTCCCATATGGCCAATTTGAGCCATGTGCTCAGTTTTGGCCTTCAATTTTGACCTAAACCCATCATTGGGTGCACCACCCTCCATAGGGTCTACTTGACCTATTAGGAAAGTATTAAGTAGGTATGAAAAGGAATTGACCAAATTCCCCATGGATTTGACCAAAAATTTATTCTATGGCCTAGAGAATGGTGATTTAATGATTTTAAATTTGGATATGTATGTTGAGAAAATAGGTTTGGCCAAGTTTCACTAGATTTGGAGTTCATTTGGTATGGTTTGGCTCATGTTGACCCATTTAGGTCAAAATGGGTCAAAGCAATTGGTCAAATGGTCAAACTAAAGTTGGGTCAAGTTCATGACCATTTGAAATGTTTGGCTTTGGTTTGTTCAATTTGGTTTAGGTTTGAACTTGGTTCATATGACTTCATTTAGGTCAAATGGGCCAAGTTGATCAAATTGACCAATTTGACCTATTTGAGCTAGGTCATGGGTAGGTTTAGGTTTGGTTAGTCATATGAAGTGGATTGGTATCTTTGTTTCCAATCAATTTTGGTTAAGTTTGAATTTGGCTCAACATGACCCTTTAGTCAAGTTGGGTTTAAGGTCAACTGGGCTAGGTTAGGTCTAGTTGGCCAATTGAGGCTTTAGTTAAATTCAACAAGTGATTTGGAAATGAACTTGACCCATTGGTTTCAATCAATTTGGCTTAGATCATTTTGACACATTTTGACCTTTTAGGTCAAGTTGGGTCAACTTGGGTCAAGTGGCCAATAGGTTAGGCTCAAATGTTGACTTGGTCAAGTTCAAACATTGTTCATGAATGAACTTAGATCAATGGTTTCAATCAATTTGGCCTATGGTGGATTTTGGCTATATTAAGTTTCATTTTGGCTAAGTGTTATCTTTATTAACCCTTGGTTTGACTTGGTTTTACCCAATTTGGGTGATTGATCATCTCATGATGATTTTTGATCATGATGAGAGGCATAGGTGAGTTTGATTCCATCAAATTTGGTTAGAATTAGAATTTGGCTTATAAGGGTACTTTAGGTCACTTTGGGTCAAGTGAGCCTAATTGGGTCAAATGGCTTGGTCAAAGCTTGATTTTAGTTTGATTGAACTTGTATATGGACTTATGATTGAAATATAAATCCATTTGCAAGTGGTTTGAAGTCAAATGGGTTTTGATTCATTTGACAATTTCATATTCAAAGGAAGAATATGAATGGACTTTGAATTGAGTTTTGATTTAGTGATTGAGATTTGTATTTATATTTGGATTGATTCATGATTGATTGAATCATGATCAAGAGTCAAGAGTTAGATTTGAAATTGATTTTGGATAAGTCCTTTAAGAGGGAATTTAAATGACTTAGAAATTTTGGAGTAGGGATTTGAATTTTGGATTTAGATTTGATTGATTTATATTTATATTTATATATGTGAATATAAATGAGGATATAAAATGAGTTATGAGAAAATTTCAAGGATTTGATTTGATTTGATCATGATTTAGGCTAAGTCTTTAAGAGGAAGTTTAAAGGACTTAGGAAATTTTGGAGTTTTGGATTTGATTTTTGAGTTTAGTTTGATTGATTTATATTTACATTTCATTTATATATGTGAATATAAATGAGAATATAAATGAGTTGTGAGAAATTTCCATGAGTTTGAATTGATTTGATCATGATTTTGGATAAGTCCTTTAAGAGGGAATTTAAAGGACTTAGGAAATTTTGGAGTAGGGATTTGAATTTTGGATTTAGATTTGATTGATTTATATTTATATTTCATTTATATATGTGAATATAAATGAGTTATGAGAAAATTTCATGAATTTGGAATGATTTGATCATGATCTAGGCTAAGTCTTTTAAGAGGGAATTAAAGACTTAGATGATTTTTGGAGTTTGAAATTTCATTCATTGGTTTCAATCATGGATTTCAATTATGGACTTCAATCATGGATTTCAATCATGGACTTGAATCATGGATTTCAATTAGGGATTTCAATCATGTGGCATTGATTTGTGTTTGGAGATAATCAAATGAGATTTCAATGATCAATTGAAGGGAGTGGACCAATCTCAGATTTACTGAACCAAAGGGAGTAGCTTCCCAATCGATGGGAGAACAATCTGACCAAAGGAGTGCCTTTCAGTTTGCAATGATCAATTGAAGGGAAGAAAGCTTATGGATTCACATCTTCCACTACAAAATTACCACTGAGATGATCAGTTTCTTTGGGCAACAAATCGAACCTGACCTAAGGCTTCCTGTCGGTTTGGGATAATCATGCTAAAAAGAATGCATCATAGCCTTACATCTTCCAAAGAAGAATGACTTCCGGGGTAACCTGCCTTCAATCAAAATAGATTGAACCTGACCTAAGGGTGACTATGGAGTGAGTGCCGACCTGGGGACTTATCTCAACTCAGGTAGTCAGGCAATTCCTATAGGGAGTTCTGCTAACACTACCCTAAAGTTAGGATGCCTGCTTGAGAAAAGGGGATCTTTGGGGCTTGAATTCCTAATCCACAAGTGAAGTAATTTTATTTATTTTGTTTAGTTTATTTTATCATGAACCCTATTAGTTTATGAGGGATCAAATTGAGAGGGTGCTTATATCAGCCTAGACTTATCTCAAATTTACTGAACCAAGGGAGAATCTGTGCATCCGCTGAATAAATTCTCCACCCACAGGGGTGGCTACTAGGAAAGGGGGATTGTCCAACCTAAAAGTAACCCAGGTATTATCTAAATGAGGTTGTAAAGGATATGATCCAAATAGAATGCCTGCAAGGGATGGGGCCAACACCTTGGAGAAGATGACTTAGATAATCATATATCTAATAGGTATTCGGTGGCCAACTCAAGGAGAAAGTGCGGGGACTCACATCGATTAAGAGTGGTGTATCCATTGGGTGAGTCATTGTCAGCATAGCAAACATCCACCAACTTAAGGTGCCCTCATTTGTTAAATAACCCTAGAAGAAAGCTCGAGGACTCACATCCTCCCATACAGAATTGATTGTCGATAGTCCTTCACCGACTATCTGACCTAGGGTGACTATTGAGTGAATGTCACTAGGGTACCTATATTGACTCAAACACAGTCAAGAGGAAAGGATCCTCTGGGGTACTTATCCTATACCTCAAATATACTTGACCTACTTAGATCATGATAATGTTCAAGAAGAAAGCTCAGGGACTCACATCTTCTTAAACAAAATCATGAGGTAGCCACCGGGTCGGGTGAAGTACCATACTAACAAGTGCTCGCTAGTTTACAATGGTCAAGTTAGAAGAAAGCTGGCCTAACATCTTCCAAATAGATGGCCACTAGGGTAACATACTAGCAAGGTAGCATGTAGACCGACCTAAATTAATGAGTGAGTGCCACAGAGGCTTGCTCACATCAAAATAGCTCGAGATAAAAGATTTTGTTTGTTTGTTGTGCATGTATCAAAAGGAATAGAAAGCCTCTGGGGGACTCTTACACCTACCTTAAACATGGGGGATTTGATGAAATGATGCCATGAATGGAAAATAAGATTCCCTCTAAGAAAGGATGTCTTGAGTTCTCGCATTACACCTATCCTTAATTATGCTAATCAAATAGGATGCTCTTGAGTTCTCTTACACCTATTATAATAGCATCGAGATATTGTGTTTGTGTTGTGAAAGAAGGATAGGATGCCACTGGGGGACTCGTACACCCGCTAAACACATCATGACGGATTCATAAGATAAGCAAATAATGCTTCGAAAGAAGAGAAGATTTGATGAATGGAATTAGATTTTGTTTTTTTATTAATAATTTTTTTCAAACATGATTTATTTCATGGGTAATATTTTTTTAGATAGAGCCCATTAATTAGAAGCATCGGTGTTCTTTACAATCAATAAGTCGATAAGATCCTCCTGGTAGGCCTTCTATGACATAGGGCATTCCCAAGTGGGTTTGAACTTGCCTCCCATCTTCATGGGCAATAATTGGTCTCCTTAGGACTAACACAAGTTCTCCTACTGAGAAAGACTTAGGGTGGACTAGCTGTTGTGAGCTTGAATCATTTTGGCCTTGTAACTCGAGGTTCGCACACCCAGAGGAACTTTCTTTCAAACCTTCGAGCTCTTCTTACAACAACTTTGCTTTCTACTCTATAGTGATCTTGCTACCCAATGCTATCCTTAGTGATGGGAGTTGAACTTCTAAAGGTAGGACAGCTTTGAACCCATACACTAAGAAAAATAGGGTAGGCTGAGTTGGAGTTCAAGATGTGGTGCGGTAGGCCCACAAGGCTTCAACTAACCGTCATTCCAATCGCCGCTATTATCATCAAGAGTCTTCTTAGATTTGGATGAGAGTTTTGTTGAATGCTTCTAAGCCATTTGCTCAGGGTAGTAGATGGTGGAGTATCTCCAATCTATGATGTCTTCTATAAGGTTGTTCTTCATGCTTTTGAATGCGCATCATTATCGATATAATTCATCGAGGCACCCAACCTATATACAATATGGTTCCTAAAAAATTGAAGCATGTGCTGAGTTGTGATCTCTCGAGTGGGATGGTTTCGCCACTTGGAAAAGTAGTGCCTAAGATGAACGATAACCCTTGGAAGAAGGAGGATCGACCACAATGTAATGCTAACATTCTAATGGCCATGAAGCCAATGTAGGGTGTAGAATGTTGGGTGGTTGGTGGAGGACCACACTGTGTACCTAACACTGATGGCATCTCCTAGCTACATCCATGCAGTCTATAATCATCAAAGGCAGTAGTATCCTAGTCTCTTGATCTTCATCTTCATCTTTTGACTGATTGATGCTCGTGATAGATCCGAATGTACCTTGGTTAATGCCATGGGCTTCATGTTTGTCTAAACATAAAACCATATTTGGTCAAAGGATCATGTATGTGGTGCCATCAACAAGAGGAGAGAGCTCTATTTCACGATGGGCTTGTGACTTTTCTGGTAGTTTGTGTTCAAGTAATCTATGAATTGCCTCCAATCCAGCTCCTTGTCCATTTTGGCAATGGCAACCTCCCTTCAAGAGAAAGTCTCGATGAGTTCAACATCAATAAGGGATACAGACTTGTCTATTTTGGATCCTTATTGAAATGGACTCATCTTCTGACATGCACCAAGTTTGGCCAAAGTCGCATGCATTTTTTCTGGGAACCTTGTAGATGGTGACTTCAGGAATTTGGGCCAATAGCTTCATGGTATACTCATAGTAATGACAAAGGTTGGGTTTGAGAACCTTGTAAGACCCACAATTGATAACCAACTAAGAATCCCCAAAGATGTTGATGCTACGAGATAGTGATGGCTAACTCACCGACAATCAAAGCCTCATACTCCATTATTGGTGTGGGTTGGAAAGATAGTATGAGAATCTCACATCATCATCTAGAGTTAGAGAACTATTCTACTAGCCTTTTCTTGGGAGAATAGATCATGGTGCTTCCCTTTGTGAAAAGAAGTTGCACCATCAAAATACATCTCCCATCGGTTTGTCACCTCCCTAAGTTCATTATTTGTTCATCGGAGATCATCACTAAGTGAGAATCAAGAAGTGGTGTGTGCTGCTAAGAAATCTAGTGCCTATCCTTTACCACAAAGGGGTATGAATGTGATATCAAACGAGAGAATCATGGAGCAAGAGCCAAATGTTTGGATAATTGGCCATGTCAGGTACAAAAGGATTGGTTCGAGATCAAGTTCACCTTATGAGAAAGCATATAATATTGTAGCTTTTGGGAAGCAAAGATCAAAGCTAGGCAATATTTCTCAATAGGTGGATAGTTAGCTTCAGCAGAAATCAGAAGATGGCTAAGGTAGTAGAGAGCATTCTCCTTCCCTTTGTCATTGGCTTGGGCCAACAGAGCACCGAGAGAGTCATCCAATGCAGCAATGTAGAGGATGAGTGGCTTGCCCAGGATAGAGGCTGCTAGAATTGGTGGCTCAAATAAGCTGATGTCTTGAATGCATGTCGACACTTATCATCCCACTTGAATTTGGCATCCTTTTGACAAGTGCTAAAATGGTTTGCATCTCCGATAGGTTGAGATAAAGCATCTTAGATATGTCACCATCCTTGGAAGGATCCGAGTTGAGTTAAACTCTTAGAGGTGGCATTTCTAAGATAGCTTTGATCTTTTAGATCTATTTATATTCCGTGTCAACAACAAACCCAAGGAATTTTCTTGAAGCTACTCAATGCACACTGGATTCATTTTGAGGTTATATTATCTTAATTCAAAACTACTCTCATGTCAAAGAGATGGTTTTCCTTTTCTCTCGCTCTGACTGCTAGGTCATCAACATAGCACTCAACCCGATGATGGATGAGTTCATTGAAGATGTGAATGTCCCATTGGTATGTACACCAAAGATTTTAAGGCCAAAGGCATGACCCTATAATGTAAGATTCGATGGGTTTGAAAAGTGTTTCTTCATCTTAGAAACATCTTGATTTGGTTATATGACCCATCCATGAAAGAGAAGACTACATGAGATGAGATGTCCACCATTAATTCTAGTATAGGAAGAGGAAACTCATCCTTAGGACATGCCTTATTTAAGTCCCTAAAATTGACACATATGCAAATTTGGCCATTCTTCTTCTTAATTGATGACATTGGCTAACTGTAGGTATTTTCTTCCCCGATGAAACCAAAGATCGATCAATTTCTTGACTTTAAAATGACCGTTATTCAATTTCTAATCATATGCATCTAGAGCTTGCTGTGGGTAGCATTATTTGCTAGCTTGTGGACCGCTACATCGAGATAATCTGCATCTCTTCATAACTCCATATGAAGTAGTCTTTAAACTCACCAATAGCCTAACTAAGTCATTGGTTTCTTCTTCATTCAAAGAATGAACTGATTTACATGGGCGGATTTTCTTCTATCCGAGGTTGATTTCTTTAAGCTTGTCAATTGAATGGATCTCCTTCAAATTCTAGTTGTGCCTCTTGATTTGGAGATCATCTAATCATCTGAGGTTTCTAAACACACATTCTCATAAGAGTTGGTGTTGTGTGAAAAGAACCTATCGACTCTAAATGATTGGTAACCAAGCAAGAATCATCATCATCGACGACCCATTGCATCAATCCTAGTCCGCTTTTGATTGTGCTTCCCCTCAGATTATTCCATAGCTTCAAAGTACTGACTCGTGCTCGACCATATATGAGGAACTAAACCTTTCTCAGTATAAGATTATGAACACAAGGTGAGTAAAAGTCAAATGATAATTCCATTAATTTTAAATGTATCCTCCTCAAGTTCTACATCAACTGTGACTTGAGGATGATGATCCCAAAAAAGAATCTCTTCAGTTTCATGTCACTAGAAGACATAGGGACTTCCTTAACTACCAAACCTTCAACTTTCTGAGATGTAAGTGAGGTTAGAGCTAAGGTTTTCAGCTGCTGCCTAATAGTTTCACATAAACCTAATTCAAATACTTTGCTTTGTCTGGAGGCCTGATCTTCGTCTCTATCTAGATCGAAAGTCACCTCCAATGGAACCTGTTAAGAGGGGTTGGTTTCTATACTAATCACATTAGACTCATCCTCAAGCTAGATTCCAAGTCTATGTGAATAGGGGTACTCTATGAACTAAACACAACCTCTATTGGTCGATGGCCAACTGGGGTCTTCCACCTCTGAACGCCTATTTCTACTCTCTGCCTCGTGGAGGTTGAGCCATCCTACCCACATGTCCATATGATGGAATGAACTATGGGTGGAATGTGATATGCATCTATTTCTTCTTCACCCCTTTCTTGTTCACTTGACTTCATTTTCTTTTATTTTATTTTGGCTTTTCTTTTTTTTTTCATTTTCTTTTTCTTTTGATTTTGAATTTGAATTTTGTCCAAGTTCACGAGAAAGGGTGTTTTGAGGAAGATAGTAGGTCTCATCCTCATAAATCTCAACCTCTAACTAAAATGGCTTTTCATCTCCATTGACATATATTCAATCACATTTTTTTGAACTTGATGCATTGATGGAGGGAGGATGGAATTATCTTATTTTGATGTATCCAAGGCCTAGCAAATCAGAATGAAGTATTCAAAATGAATGATGTAAAACATGGCTTCAGCCTTCCAAATACCTATCTCCAAAGGTAACACTATAGAACCTAAAGCCTCCACCTTGTTCTTTGAATCCTCTCAACATCATCCCATCTCCTCGTGAGTGGAGATGTCAATCCTCAAATAAGCAAGGGTCTTAGAATCATAATGTTCATCGATGCACCTGGATCAACAAGAACTCTAGCAAGTCTGAACCTATCCATGTCAACTGTGATGTAGAGGGGACAGTTGTGCTCCAAGTCTCCCATAAGAAGGTCTTCATCTATGAAGGTGATCCCGAGCATCTTTTTGTATAGTGCCTCCTCACCTATAGCCAGCTAAGCATATATTGTGATCAAGGAGAGCCTTGATTAATGATTCCCCATCTCCTTGGATAAGACAAGGGCATCATATGCTTAGCTTAGATGGAAAACTTTCTTAGATGAGAGAGGACATTGTAGTCCACCGGGGGTCCTCCACAAGCATATCCAAGGGTGGAGCATCGTGGAGGGCTTCACCCTCATACCAATGACTTGTTTCCTCATCTTGAGGTGCGCCCAGAGGTAGAACCTGCCACTATGGAGGTTGACTTCTGATCTCTGGTGGTAATAGAAGGTTCTACCCCACATCGCTCACCTATAACTTCTCCTATGAGAATCGAATGATTCCAAGTCTATCTCAAGAGGTGAACTCATAGTATTCAGAGTAAGAAAGTCCAACTCAAATAAAAGGAAGATCAGAATTATTATAGTTATTTTGACTTGAAGAGTTATCATTATGAATAGAAGAAGACAACCCATCAAGCAATGACATGTAATTCAAACTAGCTTTATTCTTCAATTTCTTGGATTTATTTGGAGGTACAAAGTAGAAATCAAGTAAAGTGAGTGGGGTAAGGGATTTGATGCCTTATCTACCGATACAAGAGTTCTACTAGAAGAAGAACTAGTTGAAGTGGAGGAAGTTCTGTGTGGAAGATGCAAGGAGAGGCTTAGTTGGTTGCAATGGCTATCTCAGCCACACATGTCGCTACCATCAAGCCGCTTCTTTCCTCGAGTTGGCATCAAACTTGCAAACCTTCCTTGATGTTGAGGTTTGAGTCGACTGCACCTACAAGGAAAGTTTCTGATCTTCGATGATCTTCTAGAGGTTTTGGATAAAGAAATATCCCAACCTTCTTTAGTTTTGAAGGATCACATGTATCCCAAGGATTACCTAATGGAACTGATGGTTGTTCCAAGGTATTCCTTTGGGATAACTACAACTGGTCTTGAAGCTGTTCAAAATGTGAAGCAATCAAAACATCATACATATGGTGGTAAGGGCAAAAGTTAGATCATGACTTTGCCCACTTCCCAGGTCTGAAAAGTTTCTTTAAGAGATTCTTAAAGATCTTTCCGATTACCTCCTCTTAAATGAATAAGGTTTGTTAAGCTTATCTAAAAGAGTAGGACCATACCATGGGGCATGTGTGTGCCGCTACTGGTGGTATATGAGGAGGCAAGGCCGGGGCCGTAGAGGTACTGTGAGGTCGAGGCTACCCTCGTGGTAAAGGAGGAGGTGGAGGTCATGGTCTCTGAATCTCCGCCTAGCTCCTTTCCTTTATATACCACTATCACTACTCCTAGCTTCTTCTCATAGATCTTTTGTGGCTTCACTTTAGGCAATTGGTCTTGAAAAGGCAACTGCTTGGCCTCCTTAGACTAACCTTGTTGATTAGCTTCTCAAATGTTTTGATAGTGAAGCCCTTAAGCATGAAGACTGCCATGGATATTCTTTAGAAGAATCTCAATGGCATGCTCTTAGATAGCTCACATTTCATACTGTTACATCATTGAGAATATAATCAACAAGGGACTCACCTCGGTGCACAATGAGATCACCTACAAATCCTTTGTTGAGCTCCAAAGAAACCTCTTGATAAAGAGTTGCTCTAACTCAAAGAAATGTCTTTACTAAACAACCATTGACCAAAGCATACCAATCAAAAGCAATCCCTACTAAAGCTACAAGAGGCGTAATAAGCACCGCCACCAAAGATTGCAAATAATTGTCATGTGTTATATGCTACCTTGGTTTCCACATCAAAGCTTTGAAGGAAGGTGACATGAAACCCTTGGGATATTGGATTGAATCAAATTCTTCCGGGTAGGGTCTACCCTTTGGAACCGATGATCCTCCCCGTGCTTGAGCCAATGCTTCCTTCACTTGCTGGTCAACCATGGATATGATGTCTTTTTTTTGTATGGAGGTACTTTCCACTACCTTCATATACATGCTAGTGCTACCTTGCTCAACT